>JAODJW010000094.1:30309948-30334365 GCA_026777045.1 Hyperopisus bebe
TGCCATGTGATTAATGCAATTATCTAATCAACCAATGAGAAATTGAACAGGTGTTCCTAATAATCCTTTAGGTGAGTATGTTAAATGTAGCATTGCAAACTCAGTACTTCAGTAACCACCAAAAAGACCATTACAACACCACAGGGAAACATTTGTTCACCATTTTCAGTTTATTGAGGAAAAGCGGGTACAAAAAAAAAGGTAACGGTGATACTGATAAATCACTGCTGAGACCCAGATGTGCCCACAATCTTGGTGAGAGCAAAGGGCAAATGGAAAGGTTCTACTCTAGTCATCCATACACAAGTAAGGCGGAGTCTGCGGAGAAGCCAAGCTACATTAACTTCACTATCATTAGCTGCCTGGAACATGCTCATATCTGAAAATATTAAGACACCATGTGACTTGAAGCACACACCATTTTATCCTGGTATGGGGCAAACAGAGCTCAACAAAGGTTTCAAAATGCAGTCTAGCAACTTCATAAGCCTTAGCTATAGCCTAAAGTTCTCAGCTCAAAGTACAGCAGGTAGCAAAATGTCCAAAAATGCATGATGGCCCAATCCTTCTCAAGAGTTTGCCATGGGGATGCGTGGATAAAGATGGAACTGACAGATACACATTTGGTTAACAGATTTTTGTATTTCACATTTATATCTTTCTGCTAAGGGTGAATTACACAACCAGATACCATTTCAGCTTGACAAACACCATTACTGCGCTCAAGAAAATGCCAGCATTAAAAGGGATTAAAAAAAAAATTAAAACTACCAAAAAAAAAAAAAAAACTATAAAAAGGTATTAGAAAATTGCTGTCGTTTCACATTTTTTCCATCAACTTCTTGGTTTGCAGCCAATGGTTACCCTGTTTGTTTTATGTACTGGTACTCAAATATTTGGGAGGGAAAAAATATACCTAAAGGGAAAAAAAAGCAATACTATAAAATGCTAAAAATATCCAACGGAATGATTGGGAAGGATGTTATTACGCAATCATTTTGCTGAAGGAAACTATTAACCAGCCCTGTAGTATTTGCACATTAGATAGCTAATCTTTTCAATTAAGTACACATGCCTATAGATGTTAAAGGTAGGGGCAAATTATATTTTAAAGTGTGATATCCAAGTGCTGAAGGGCAGGGGGGGGGGCGTTATTGAACTTTGGCAGGATGACTATTTGAATGTTATCTTCTTCCACAATCCTAACAAAAAAAATAATTCTTGGTTATCAGTAAATATGAAGACACAGTTGGCTGATGGCCCTGATCTCATGAGGGTTGTTGGACACTGCATGGTGCAGCTGCTGGCATCTCAAAGCTAACCACCCACACTCACGGACATTTATACTCTGAACATTGATGATTTCACAGGCCCTGGTACTAAATCTGCTGAGGGCTCGGATCCACCGGAAATAAAGCTTAACATTTCATTAGGGTATTCTGACAAATGGACGGGGAAAAAAAATAGGAGGTGTCTTAATACTTTGATTCTGGGCTTTCCCTTTTATGTGTATTCAAGAGTAATATGAACAATACAAGTAATCTGACCAGAAAACTGTTCTTCCAGTGGTATTCCAAAGGGACATTACCCATTGCAACTGAATCACAGATGAATTACTGAGGGGTTTAAAGAATGATGTCTTTTACAAATAATTTAGATGTCTAACATCTGGCTTGAAGATGAAAACTAATTATTTTCTTCAACATTTCCATTTCTTTTGGCTGAACTTTAAAAAAAAAAATCAAAACCTAAGAACAAACCAAAGAGCAAAATGAAGTATGGAGAAAACTGGTTGCAGAGATATTGTAGTGATACCCAAAGTAGTAAAACTGAAAATGCACAAAAACATCCCTCAATAATTCACATGAGCAGCCCCCACATTAACCTTACTCTCAATGACAGTGACAGCTCTACACCTACTACTGACTGGTTTGCTATCTGGATAACAGTTTTGTTGAGGGAATCGGCGGGGTACAGTGATCTATGTGGTGAGGTGTTGTGTGCGCCAATTCTATGTTCCTTTGGGTGGGGTCCATTTTAAAGAGCTGGGGTCAATGGTCTTGTTGTTGTTGCCTCTCTTAGTCTCCTTAGCTTTCCATTCATCAATTAGGTCCTAGAAACAAAAGGATAACACAAGTAAGTTGAGTTTTTGAGGTAGCAAGTTCTTCTGTAATCCTAAACTCCACTTAACACCAGTACATAAATGAAAAAGAACATGCCTGTCTCTTTAAGACAAGGTGCTTTCCTTTCCAATACTTAAGCATCTGGAGGGACTGGAGTGTGCTAACAATATCCACAGGGTTCACCGCTGTCTCCTGGCTGATCTCTGCAAAGGGACCAAGGTGGTTACACTACTATAATGCAATCATAATTCAATGCAATATAAACTTGTTTTTTCACTAATCTCCATGATCAAGCAGCAGATTCCAAAATAAAGATAATATTCAAATTACAAATAAAATGTCAACACAACCATGTTTTATTTAAAGATCTAGACCTCTAGATCTACCTTTGATGGAGATCTCCTTGCCCTGGAAGTTGTGCAGGTAGCGCAACAGCACCTCCTTCCAGTAGCTCCGGTAACTGATGAGGCCCAAGTCGGAAAGGGGACGCTCAGGGGAGCCCACCTTCTCCTCCACTTTGGACAGCAGGTAACCTGAGAAAGCATGCACACTCTATACAGCCTTCCTGTGAAAATCTCTCAGGGTGGTTGTTACATGTTCAGGCATCAAATGTCCTGTGTGTACCAAACATAGGGCAGGGAATTTTACACAGCATTCCTAAACTAAGTGGATCCTTCAGAAAGTCACTTCCAAACCAGTCATGTTTAACTGAATCAATTTTTTAAAGAATAAACTTTAGTCTTTTAAGATCTATCAAAGAGGCAGATACACAACAGGAAATTGTGTCTGAAATGTGAAAAAATTAAGACCAAAGACACCTATACAGACCAACAGACCACAAACCCGACGAGTGATGGACTGCTAGAAATGGAACACGAGCCACACTCACTGAAATCGATCAGCATCTTGCCGTAGCCCTGCCTCATGTATTGTGGCATTGTCAAGATGCAAGACACGTTATAGTTCAGGAAGGAATTCTTCTCCTAAAGGCAGATTAAAGCAAAGGCAACAAACATTAATGCGTAGAAACTGAAACCTCTGGAAATTACAAATCTCAGAAAGGTGCTCTACACAAAACATGACATCTGAAATTAACTGCAAAAGGGCTATAGTGGCCTGAATGCTACCTTAGAGAAATACCCAACGAGATGGCATCCTGTGTTATCCGCTTCTGTCATGACATAGAACAGAAATGGCTCTACGTCATAGTACAGTGTCTTGTGGTCCAGGAAAAGCTTAGCTAGCAAACAGAGATTCTGGCAGTAAATCTGTGGAGGAAAACTGCAGGTCAGAATGAGCCCCATCACCTTTATTAGCATCTTGTGAATTAACATGCCCATCTACCAATCGTGACTAAAGACGTTACGAGCGTTACTGTGAGGCGAGTGTTATTTTACAAGCTCTGCTTAGTAGCAGAAAAAAAAACGGCTGTGCAGTCTAATCCTAAATCAAGAATCCTAACCAAACCTAAAATCTATGAAATTAGGGCGGCATTGTAATGACATCTAAAGAAAGCCACAAGGTCAACAAAGACTAATTCAAACTACAAAAGAAAATCTAGAAACTCTCCTAACCTTGTTTTTCTTGCCGTCCACCTCAAACACAGAGATGGCTCCTTTCCGGTAGATCTCATCCCCAGGAGGGTGTTTCCACACACACTTTGCCTGTGGGAAAATTGGAAATGAGCACAAACAGAATGTCTATTAACAATGGCTACCGGGTACTGTCAGAATAGAGACCACCAATGATGGCCAAAACAACGCTTCATGAACCATTCGCTGTATGCTCTGACCCCACTAGATAGTGATCTCGGTTTAAAAAAAAAAGGGCCCAAGGCATGTCCCAAATTAATCCAAGAGTGCCATCTAGTGGGACCAAAAAAATACAGCGAATGGTTCATGTAGCGTCATTTTTGCCATCACTGGAGACCACATAAGCAGAGGTGACTGAAGAAGCAATGTAAATGCTGACATTCTTTGGACCAAAGTCTTACCCTTACTAAACATCAAAAGCAGTAAGAGACAGCAGTACGAGTTGTCTTACCATGTGCCTGCGCAGAATGGTCTGGCTCTTCATGTACTTGAGGCAGAACTCGCACATGTAGAGACGCCCCAAACGGGCATACTCCTCAGGATAAGGCGAGTGGTACCAGGTGCCCAGTTCATAGCGGCCAAACAGGATGGTCTTGATCATGTTGCTCCCCTCAGTGATTTGGCCCTGGAGTCGCAGTTTCTCCTGTGCACATTGGGAGATGAGGAGAGGGGCGAGGAAAACAGACTTAGATACCCTGACAGTGTCAGAGAGCCAGGAGGAGAGCCATGGCTCGCGGTGGATTTAGAATGGAAAGAAGTCGCAGTACATCAGCTACTTAGAATTCGGTGGTCACCACATGGGCACCTATCAGGTTCAATGTTTACTAGATTCATGAAGAAAAAGAGTACATGTAAAAAATTAAAAAAAGGTTTTCATATTTGACACATCATCCCTGTACTGGATATGTGGCTGGAAGATTGGATGGATGGGTAGGTAGGTGGATGGATGGATGGGTGGCTTGTATTTTATTGAGCTTGAAATATTGGGGATTATTTTTGTTAAAAGCACATAAGCAAAAAAAAAAAAAAAAAAAAAAAACCAATAATGCATTAGTACGTTGCAGTGCATCAAACGAGTAACGTGATAATTTGCGATGTGTGTCATCAGGGTCTGTGTTAAGCTCTGTATGTTATCCCTGAATGGAGTGCAGCGGAGTGTATGGTGCAAAACATCACTCAAGCCCATCCTACCAGCTCACCCCAAGGTGTCACTACAAGCTAAAGGCAAGAGAAGGAGGAAAGGAGAGGAGGTAATGAGTCGTCTCTCTTACAAGATCCTCTGAAGCACGTGCCTGGGCTTTTCTAAAGAGCTCCAGGTCATAATCACTAGTGATGTTCTCAAGAAGAGGCTCTCTGGTGTTGCCGTGGGTCTGCCGGTGCTCCTGGGAAGATCAAGAAATCAAGTAAGAAAGGAATCATTTCAGTTCAATTGCAGCAGCAGGAAGTGTGTGCATCTGCATATTACGCCTGGATCACAAGCTGCCAAGATGGTCAGTAACCCCAGACTCCAACCTTACCATGTACTTCTCCTTCTGCTCTTTAAGGAGCCCCGCATTCCTCTTCTTCCTCATTTCTGTCACTTTCTCCTTGTACCTCACCTGCCTCTCCGTCGGTGCCTGGTGATGACAGCATAGAACTGTTTACAAGTGCAAAGCTAAATGCAACAAATCACACCTGCCCTCCTTGCCAAACGAGGATGGCACGCTGCTCGTGGTTTACAGTTACTTACAGCCCAACAGTGAATCCACATCCCATGCCAAACCGAGTGATACTGCCCCCTATAGAATACCTGGTGGCGAGTAGCATGTCTGTTGTTTTCATCCTGCCGGTGCGAAAGCGTCCTCTCTTCCACTTGCTTGTCACGGCTAGTAGCTCGAACCTATAGGAAAGGAAGGTGATTATTCAACCCGGATAGTTTACATTCTAGGCGGCTGTAACACTTATTGCAAATGGACACCTGCCAGTAAAGTGTAATGCTTACCTTGCACTCATCTGCAGACAGGTTATGGTACAGAGGGCACCCAGATATGGAAAAATGCCTCTCATGTTTTCCCGTTAGATGACCTGCAGAAATGTCAAAACAACAAAACGCTCTTCTCAGTAACCATTATTAAAGTATGCCGTTTGTCTATCAACTGTACCTCCGAGTTTCCTCTCAGTCCAAAAAAAGCTGCATAAGAAATGGTTTCTCCCGGTTGCCAGTGTGAACACTTGTGTGTCCATGCGCTTCTAGGTCCGGGCATCAAGTTTAGCAAGATTGCAGATAAGTATTGAGGGATGGATGGAGGAGTACACTGAGTACAGCAAAACAAAGGTTCTGTACTCACACACTGAATACTATATATATATATATATATATATATATATATATATATATATATAAGTATTTACGTGGTATAGAAGAACATTACTTCAAAACAATGCTGACAAAAAAAAAATGACTATGGCTGGGGGGGAACATAGATAGAACTTAAGGCTCTCCTTATGTTTGTTAGAAACAATGTTATCTTTCACATACCCAAATAAAACCTGAATGGTACTAACTTGCCCTGGCACAATTACAGCTACACATTATTCATCAATACTTAATTGCGTCCCAAACACACAGAAAGACATTTAGAAAGACAGAGCACACATTGAGCTTCTCTCATACCCAATGCATTTGCACTATATAAAGAGGCATAGGAGCACCACGGTGGTGCACTGGTTACCACTGTTGCCTCACACATCTTGGACCAGGGTTTGAATCTCTGCCATGGCTCCGTGTGTGTAGAGTTTGCATGTTCTCCCCGTGTTATTGTGTGGTTTCCTCTGGGTGCTCTAGCGCCCCCCCCCCCCCCCCCAACATACCAAAAAACATGGTTAACTGGAGCTACCAAACTATACATAGGTATGTGAGAGTGTGCCCTGTGATGGGTTGGCGCACCATCCTGGGTCGCTTCCTTCCCCGTGAACAGGATAAGTGGACACAGAAAATGGGTGGATGAAAAAGCTTTTGTTGGGTAAAGTCAGTCTCATGAGCAGTTGTTTAAACTATACTGACAATTATGTTCCCGAACAAAACATTTGCCTTGGAAATCTTTCCACCTTAGTTCACTTAGTGTAACATTTAAGCCAAAAAAAAAAGATTTTTAAGAAAGATGGTTGTGACCAAGCATTTGGAGGTAGTCCGTCTCTTCCAGTATTACGATGCTAGAATATGTCACCTATTTTATTTGTTCATGGCAAGTATGTCTAAAAAAATAAAATAAGTGAATACTTATTTGGTAACTGCTTACATTTCATATTGCCTACAGCCTCATGCTTAATACGCCCATTTCTGCAAGTCCACTGGTTCAGCATTATTCACACAGCCTCAGATTTATGTCAGAAAGCTCGATTAAAAATAAATTCCTAATAAACCCACACCAAAATTCTTCCTTGTGTTAATCACACTAGCAAATAGTTGTATAACTCACAGCAAGACCCTCCAGTTACATGACATTCCAAAGGCAAAAAAAAAAAAAAATCACTCATTCTGTTGCTCAGGAAAACATAAGAGGTGCCAGCATTCAATCGTTGGTGAACAACTTTGTTAAACACCCTACATTTGGAAAAGATCAGGTACATTATTAATGACAGGTATGACAATTTCAGGAGAATGGCACACCTGGGAGGGGGTAGAATGGGACTGATTTTAGTTTGGCTCTGTATTTGCAGTGTCTTTTCCATCATATTAAGTGCATGACTTAGATTACCCAACTATTCATTATGTCATTGTTAATCTGTATGCGCTTCTGTTTGTTCTACAAATAAAAATCTGTGTATGCTTTGATCTTCATAAAGAGGGTACTTGTATTGCTTTGCATTTCTCTTTCCACTATACAGTCAGTTTAATTCTATCTGCAAGTAAAGGACATGCATCTAATTACACTGTACTCAGAAATACTGCAGAGACATAGATATTCCTTAAGGAACAGGTTGGAAGCCTTTGCATTACCTAATGAGTTGCAGCCTGGAGTCGGACACTTCATGTTGAAGTTATAGCTCTCATGGAAGCGGCGGCGCTTGGGCCGATGGGAGAGGTCACTGCCGGAGTCTTTGTGGGACATGTCCTTGGCTAAGCTTTCATCATGGGAGGCATTAGGGCTTGAGATGTCAATGTCGGACTCTGATGACGGAGCGTTGCCAGTGGGTGTCCGGGGCGGTGACTCATCATGATCAACGGCATGCTTGAGGTCTGGTGCGTCAGGATGAGAGAGGAAGAAAGAAAAGTTGGGACCCTGGGAAAAGATAGGCGCACACTCACAAAGCACATGGGAGAGGAACCTTCTCCAGTGCGCACATAAACCACCCCCCCATAAAAGAAAAGACACTATGTTCAGCATACATGACAGTTGCTCTTTGTGGGAAGGTGGGCACTTCACTACTCCATTCACACGGCTAATTCTCACACACTCGATATCAGTATCCAGGAAGTCACTGTGACAATGACATGCAGATACACTCCCTCATACTCCAGCCATTGGAAAAATACTTCCATGAATCATAATCCATCAAAATTAAAAAAATAAAATAAAAATCAAACTTACCAAAAAGATATCTATAATGGCATTTCCACGTGCAACTGTTCGAATGCCTCTTTCCTACTCTACAATCATCATAACTGGTTTTAAGCAAAGAAATAATCCTATTTTTAAACTATGTCCTTTAAATTCCAGAGCTTGAAGTGCTTGTGCACTGTCCTTTCCCTTCCCAAAAACCAACTCTGGTTTCCTGCCCTGCAATGATCTGCTGAGCAACCAAAGATTGCCATAAGGCTGCATTCTCAGCAAAATGCCCCTTATGTACCGAAACATATTTGCTTTCAACATCCAGGACTTGACCGCACTCTTTATCAGAATTCGTTTTTATACACCAAGGTATCTTATGCCACAAAATGCAATATACCAACCACCCTGTGAATCCTATGGATGACAGAGGAAACCCAGACTTCAGAAATCACCATTTTGCACATTTTTTACGAACAAAATTCATTGCAGTTGTTCAGATGAATAGGCTAAAGAAAAAGAAATACTTATATCACAGCTGGTCTCCCAAAGTACCAGCTAAATTTACGATTCCACAATTTATATACAACTGATGTCACTCAAAAATGCAGCACAGTGGCATTCACAAAATAAAGAGCAGGCAGTTTGCAAAAAAAAAAAAAAAACAAAAAACCATCAGACCTAAACGGTTTCAAAGTACAAAGTGAATACACCACTTCCCATTATTTCTCAGGTACGCAAAGAACCCCAATACACAAAAACAGACATGCCCACCACGTAAGGAAAAGGATAAAGGCCGAGCACACGTTTTCCACTGAAATTTTAAATCTTAAAGCGGCACTTCCAAAGACCACGTCACGCAGCTTTTTGTACGTCATGATCAATTACCACAGTAGTTTAGGTGAAACAAAAATGTTTTTGCTGATTGCAGGGAATGCAAAGTAGTGCTCAGATATGCATTGGAAGACATTTCTGGAAATTGATTATGCATTTGACTGAAATTGAATCGGATTCCTATTAAGCAAGGATTAGACACTACTTTGCTGCAAAAATATTCACATCATTAGCTCCACTTACCTACCAGAAGGAATCACGTAATTTCAGTTTGTTAGAACTTTTGATTTGAGGGAATTTCAGCTTTCATCTGATACACCTTATGGCATAAGAACCTTAGAGTATGAAGTCACCAAGAATGTTACTTAGATCATGTGCCCCTGAAATAATTTTCAAACATATGCAGTACCATCACACCTTCCCCAATTTTAATAAAGACAAGGCAGAGCGGGAAAACAAAGAGCAATGCATTTCAGTACAGCCATGTGTAGCACAAGATGATGTACTGTGTCTACGATCAGTAGGAGACAGCACGGGAAAATACAAGAACTCAGTTCTAGGTGGGGCAAAAGGCAAGCCAAAGAAACAGAACAGGGAGCCAAAAAGCCACAAGAATGACATCATGGATGAGTGTCAGTGGGACTCAAAGTGTCCTTGTGTGTCAGACTCGAGCAGTAAGCTTGGCGATTGGGCTTTTATTTTTTGGAAATCATTGCTGGTGATCTGATCTCAGAATAATGTGTGGACTCGGGACTGGGGAAGAGTCCTAATTAAACGTTTGGTTGGGAAGATAGCAGCTTTAAAGCAAGGATTCAGCATCTTTTCAGCAGACAATAAAATGCTGTTCAAGATTAAACATTTTGAACGGAAAATCTTAAACTACTGATATGTAAATTGATGTCACTGAAAATTTCTGTTAATTAAAGATCTCCCAGAAAGTGATGTTCGAATTCATTTGTCTAATTAGTGAATAGTTCATTCGGGATGGTTCCTAAAAAAATAACTGATGTAAATTTTTAAGTCATTGGGACTGGTTTCCAGCTTCCAATTGCTCTGTGAATTGAGAATATCCGTTTAACTCAAACTAGGACTCTTCGAAAGGGAAGCCGTTTCTGAGATCTTGGTGAAGCCAGCGGATTTCACAGTGGCCATTTTCAGTGGGGCACCAACAGATGCTACTTCAGATCTGAAGACCTTCCCTGAATGCTAACAATAAAACCTTTAGGATTTAACCAAATCCCAAATGGCAAAACATGCAGGCAAATTGGGTTGTCCATATTTTAATATATCCATTCATAAGTATCCTTTTTACTACAGAATGGAGTTGTGATATGCCAGGTTATAATTTTTGCATATTTTATTATAATTACCTTATAGTTTAAATATTTGCTATTAAAGACATTAGCTTATCACATGAACTTAACACTCTGAACTAGCTTCATTGGTCTCCCCAGTATCACTTATTTAATTCCGAACTACAAAATGGGAAAAAAAATAGATAGGAGCTGATCAATTTTGGGTGTGGAGAACTGAGTTCCCAGGAGAGCTGAGGAAACTGTAGTATGGAGAGGGCTAGACTGCGGGGTGAAGAGTGTGTGGCGATGCTGGCTCCTCCGGCACGTTCTGAAGCCCCGTCGCCTACCCCTGTCTGAGTAGTCCACCGCCTGCTCCGTGTCGGACCCAGAGGAGCGACTCTGCCGAAGGGGGTATTTCTTGGGGGTAACTGGTGCCCCCTGTTGTTGGCTACGGGTCACGCGCCTGGTGGAAAAGGCGGCATCTTCTGAACCCAGGGCCGGTACGTTCCGGACTGGACTGGAATCTAAAAAGAAAGCCTTTACATTTTAACAGACATCTTCTGCTTCCAACCTTGGGGTTGAGCACTGAGTCATGTTAGTTTTAGAAATATTGATAACCGCTACTTTAAATTAATGTGTCGCGTCATTATAGTATAGTAATTTATGTATTCTAAAGCCTAGCCTATATAGTAATGTATGTATTCTAAAGCCTGCCTGATCACTGATCCTAAAAATAAGTAAATGAAAAAAAATAAAAATAAGAACTGCAGCAACTCATTGTACTGTTACAGTAATACAGTGGTTGATCACAAGGCTTTTACTGCAAGACTGGGAAGTTCACATCACAATCTTACACATTCAGGTGGTGTTGCCATAAGTTTGTCCCTGTAAAATGCTTATAAAATACCCTTACCTATTTGATTTTCTCACAAAAAAAAAAATCGAATTATCAGCATTTAAGAAATTTTTCAGCAGGCACACAGAATACATTTCCTTTCTGGCTGCTCACAAATGAAAAGCCCCTAAATTAAATGAGACTAAATAGCACTGTATTTTCATGGACATGCTGCTGACGTTTAAATGGCCAGTGCCCCACACAATTCGCTCAGTTTCTGATCACTGTAGTGCTGCATAAAATCTGTCATGTGCACCGTTTTGACCGAGTCACTCATGCACCTCTGGCACCATAAGTTCCAGACCCAAGATCTCACAAAGCAAGTTACCAATTTCATTTTGAAGTCAGTGTGACATCCAGGGCCCCTCTTCCTTCTAATTTTCTCAACTCTGATGTCTGCATCGACAGCATCTTATACTTACTCACAGCTGCACCAGCTAGAGAAGCACCACTGCTGATGTGTTTACAGGTGACACTACAGAAATCAGTGGATGCTGATGTTTAAGAATGCATCAACTTCACAGAATTTAAAATGAAAATGATACATGACACAATGCTCGAATAAATGATGTCACAGCATGAACCCTGCAGATACCTACCATACTTCTGATATGCTGGTGGTTTGGAATATACCAATTTTTACCTATAGCAAGAAATACTATTCTGTGTCACTAGCACCACCTTTTAACAACATAAAGATCGCACAATTCTGATCTTTCCTCATTTGATTGAGAATGCAATTATAAAGCAGAAACCAGAGAAATGCAGGAGACCCCACTTAGACCCCACTATGATGCAACAACTAATTGTTGCAACCAACCAACAATGCAGTCACTCACAGGTTGATGAAATGAATCGCCCCTGCTTTTGAAAGTTGCACACTCCCAAGCTGTGCCAATTGGAAATATAGTTATACATCATTTAATGATATACCAATCCATTCAAATGGCTCTAAAGGGTGAATAAGGCCAATCAGAGGCCAAGAAGAGCAAGACGACATTGGTGCCAGTACTAGCACAAGAAAATACCACATAATTTCCATAAATAATCCTGTCCTCATTAAACCAAATGCAGTTCTTTCCAAAAAGAATTTATATGCAGCCGACTGTGACTTGGACGAAACTCCGAAAAGACTATGCATGCTCTGACAACATGGAACAATGCATTAATACAGCAGCAGGGAATTACGCATCGTTTGCTAGGCATCCTGAGGATCAACTTGTATTTTAAGACCAAAGTTTTCAGATCAGCAGTATAAGGCATATAAGAAGCAAGAGATAACTTTTAACTTGAAAAAGTTGTACAATGTCTCTCAGATAAGGCATTTCTTGCATCATGCTGCAAGGTGTCACAGCACAGCAATGCAACAGCAAGACATATTTCAAGTACGTGACTTGCTACAAAAAAAGACGTACCTTGGGAGCTCTGGCTAAGGCGCACGGAGGCACGAGTTAGACGAGTGTTTTTGCGCGTGTTCACATCGCTCTCAGAGCTGTCCGTGTGCTCCAGATCAGCGGACGAGTCTGAATCTTCGGTGCCGTCCGAGCTGCTTCCTGCAGTCCTCTGAGGCAAAATGTCAAGGGCGTAAGTTTGGCTGAAACACTGGTAGGGGACCAGATCATCCCCGAACTTACCGCCCCCTTCAACTCACACGGTACTAACACAACATTGATACGGACCTCTCCCTTCCGTCCATACCCAAATCTACGCTATCGTAAAACATTATTATTAATCGTGTTAAACTGCCTTTGCAAATGTCAGGAAAACTTCCCCAATTCCAAAACTTTCAACAAAATTTGATAGAATTTATAAGGCACCCAACCAATGTTTTTGAAAATGATTTCCCACATTTAAAATTACTTACATTTTATGAGAAAGAAAATGTATTAGTGGGGCTTTGCTACACCATATTCAGTACACTGCAACGATGTGAAGCAACGATAACTGTAATAATCAGAAACACCAAATAATTCAGTAATTATATATATATTTCGTACTGGTTCAAATCCAGAACATTAAAATTCAGACATTAGGTGGCGGTATTAATTATGTTAAAGCAAATACGGCCATCATATTAACATAAATATCCCTCTGTCACAAAGGAGGAATTTACAATGACAGTACACAAAGTAATCGCACATGAAACATGCCTACATTGAACATGGTTGAAAAGATCGTATAAGCTTTTTGCAGACGAAATGTCTCAACAATTCTACAGTATTACTATGTAGCACACGATTAATGTAGGGCAACGAATGTTACGCATCCTTCGCCATATTAGCTCTGGACGTACTATTACAATCCAACTGTGGCGCCGAAGAAGAAAGGAACCAATCAAAAAAGAAAGGGGGTGGGCTAAGCGGGTTACATACAACCACTTCCACCACTCGTAGTTTCGTTTACCTATACAATATCCAATCACGACGTACTGAAATCAGACTGGATACTAGGCCGCAACTGAAGCCTGGAACTGAACTGTATATGTTCTACCGAGGGGCTTGTCGCAAACCCCGCAACCGAAGCAAGGGCTTCACTCGCTGGTGGGCGTGTGAGCTCAATGAATGTCTCTCACGCCTCAGACAAAACGTTTGATAACATAAAACTCCTGTACCGCTTGGACCCGTGACTGCACTAACAGTGAAATCTCGACTCAGTTATATATACATTGCAACAATAAAGATATTATGAGCAATAATTACATGGAAATGCTATTTTTGCCATTTTGTTTTTAGCTCGCCTGCTAGCCGCGAGGACAGTATTAACACAGTCTTACCTTTCTGCGCGGCATGGTTTTCTCGGGTTGCTGACAGAGCCCTATTTTCAGAGTGTTAATGCGTTCCGAAGCGAATATAACGCCAGACGGCGTATTCTGACTGCCGTTGCGGTTGTTGTTGCTGTTTTAGTCTGTAACTGTGCAGCGATTAGCGCCGCACACGGGCTATTTTTCCGCTCCCAGTCCTCACTTCCGGCGAGAGCGGGGAAGAAGGGAATGGGGGTGTTTGCAATGCGCGCGGCATATGCGCTTTATTTTCGCGCGTTGTTGTCACTTGAAGTAATGGGATCAAGCACCGTAACTGCACCTTGTATTTGTGAACGCGATAGAGAAATATTCAAACGCATTGAAAGTATTGCTGGCGGAACTGATAACACCCATTTGGTGGGGTTAAGGAAGTTCATATAAACAACGAAAAAGAATTGGTCAGCAAGGTCTTGGGTAGATTGGCTGAAAAAATGGGGGCTCGGTGGGGTTAAATATTCAGTGAGTGTGGAATCACACTGATGTTAACGTTGCTAGAGTTGGTTTGCCTGTGCTCACATGTCGTGAGATCTAAATCTCACGGTTTGCCGTGCACTTCAACCGGTCAGTATGACTGACTACAGTATGTGTTATATAGCAGGCGTGAAATGAGAATCGTCCCGGTCGACGGATTTACTGTCGCCACCTCCTAGTTCTTACCTCTTACCGTCTCAGCCCCCAAACCGATCGACAACTTAAAGACCTACAAGTTTTTAAGGTCTTCTGTTGTATTGTATGTATGTTGTAAAAACAAGAAATTAATGGTTGGAAAATTTTGTTATATTTTACTCAGTCATCCAGATCCTTAGAAAATAAGCATAAAACATTTTTTCTTTTTCTTCTTCGGCAAAACCTTTTGACTGTAAACATCCCAGCATAGTTTCCATAGTGAAATATCGTACATCAGAGATAATGAGCAACAAAATGATATTTTACAAAGCTTCTGTCTTTTTTCTTTATATTACAATCAGGGCGCCATAAAGCACAAGACAGTTCAAACAATTCCAAGGGCCCCTGAATGACTGTGGCCCTAAAATTTTGGAACATAATCCGATTGATGTGGGTTGGGGGCCCAACATAATAGGCTTTCATTGGGCCCAAAACCTTTAGCGGCACCCCTGATTGGAATATCTATAGTTCTATACGTATGTAGAGTAACTGGAACATTATACAAATGTGTATATAGTAAAAGGACCAAAGAATTTTGACATATGCCAAGACTGAGGAGGGGCAAGGAAACTACGGTGTTACTCAGTTTTACAGAGTAGTGGATTGCGGGTTTGACGAGGATGAAAGAATCCTGTGTGAGCAGTTCACTTGCTGACACATGCTAAGACAGGAAGGGCACCTTTAGTTTGTACGTTAAAGGAAATTGTATCACCAAATTAGCAGTGTAGTGTAGTGCAGTGGTTTTCAAACCTTTTACACCACATTCACATGCTATCCTCGTACTACCGATATTAACAATATCATGAAAAGGATAAGTTGTTGGAAGATGGATGGATGTTATGTTTCTATGTGTACAGTTAGAATATATTTACTTCCTGTTTCTGCTCCCAGTCTATGAATTAGTACTGTCCTTTTTGATATACATAGTACATTAATTGCTGCCATTTTCATTGCTGCTTTTGCTTTGGCCTTTGAGGAGATGTTGACATTTTGTGTCATGTACACATGCTCTGTTTGACCAGCCTATGGACACAGAGGGAGACGTTCAGTTCCGTCCCAGGACTGGCAAGGCAGCAGCCACCCCTCTGCTTCCTGAGGTGGAGGCGTATCTCCAGCTTCTCCTGGTGGTTTATCTCACCAACAACAAGTGCTACAATGAGGTAAGAGCAGCAGCTTATTACCTGCTGAAGGCACCATGACGTGAGGGGGCCCCCAGATGGGAGGCTCTGATTAATCACCACTTTTGATAATTTGATTGACAAGTTAAAGCCGGACTGTTCGTCATCTACCAGAACTGGCTTTAGGAGCATGGAATGTAACTTATCTGTTGGGAAAGGAGCATGAGCTATTGCGGAAGGTAGGGCAACTCCATCTATGTATAGTCAGGCTCACCAAAAATGTACAGCACAAGCACTGGAAGCAAACCCCTGGAAAGGGGCTGGATTCTTTCCACTCTGGAGTTGCCCTATGTGAGAGGCACTGGGCAGGTGAGGGTCTATGCCTAGCCCCCTGTATTGGCACCAGTATGCTGGAGTTCACCATGCTGAACAGGAGGCGTTGGGTAATGACAGTGATATCTGGAAGGGTGTGATTGGGAGGAACAGCCTGCTCAATCTAAACTCTGTTAATACTCTGTCATTGGTCTTCTGTGCTTGCAATTCTATAATGAATACCACGTTTGAGCACAAGAGTGTTCATAAATGCACCTGGCATCAGAGCACCCTAGGCTGTAGCTCGATGATCGATTTTGTAGTCGTATCAGCAGATCTGCAACCGTGTATCTTGGACACTTGAGTGAAGAGAGGAGCTGAGTTATCAACTGGTCACAACCTGTTGGTGCGTTGGATCAGATGGCAGGGGAGAATGCTGGACAGACTTGGTAAACCCAGTGTATAGTTAAGGTGTGCTGGGTGTGTTTGGCAGAGGCCCCTATTCAGGAAATCTTCAACTTGCACCTCTGACTCAAATTCACTTACATTCCGATGGAAGGTGGAGACATTGAGCCTGAATGAGCCATGTTCCATGCCTCCATCACTTGGCTGGAGGTGTAGAGCTGTGGCCATGAGGATACTGGTGCCCTTCGTGGTGGCAGTCCCCATATCCGGTGCTGTCATGGAATTTGGTGAGGTCACGGAAAATAACTTTCTGTCGGCCTCAAAGAGATTAAAAGAGATCTGTCAGGTGACTCAGGCTTTGCCCATAATGTTTACAGCAGGGATGGAGTGTTGTTGACCTCAACTGGTGATATAGTCAGGCAAAAGAAGGAGCACCTTGAGGATATCTGAAATCCTACTGACACACCTTTCCTACAGGAAGCAGCATCAGCGAACTCGCCCATCATATGGATACTGGATGGTTCAAATGAGTTTGCCCAACCAGTCTACGTGTTTTTGTGTACTTGGGAAACTTGTACAATTGTGTCCTTCGGGGGGTCCTGTGGGGGGTGCTTTGAGAGTATGGGGGGCCGAGCCTGCTGTTGCAAGCCCTTGTATAACCAGAGCAAGAGTTTGGTTTGCATTGCCTGCAGTAAGTCAGACTTGTTCCTGCTGGGTGGTGGACCCCTCCTGTGCTTGTCATTGATTCTGTTGATATCTTAGATGGACAGAATTTCTTGGCACAGCCACGGGGCAGAGGGAGTCCGGGGTACAGAGACTGCAGGATCACATCTTTGCAATTTGCGAATAATGTGGTCCTGCTGACTGCTATCACCTGCATTGTGCACTGGGGCGGTTTGCAGCAGAGTGTAAAGTAGCTGGGATGAGAATCGGCAGCTGAAAGTCTGAGGCCATGGTTCTCTACCAGAAAAGGGTGGATTTCCCCCTCGAGGCTGAAGCAGAGGAGTTTAAGTATCCTGAGATCCTGTTCATGAATGAGCGAAGAACGGAGTGGGAGATTAACAGGAGGATCGGTGCAGCATCAGCAGTTATGTGGACATTATATGGTTTGTGATGGGGAAAAGAGATCAGAACCAGAAGCAAAGCCATCAGTTTACCAATCAATCTACATTACTCTTACCCAAGGTCATGATCTTTGGGTAGGGACCAAGATCAGGGATATGAGCTTACTTTGCTGAGTGTCTGGGCTTAGCCTGAGAGAGCGGGTGAGACGTTTGGGAGTGGGGGGGGGGGCTCAAAGTACCACTGTTGCTCCTCTGTATCAAAAGGAGCCAGCTGAGGTGGTTTACTGTAGGTATCTGTCTAGGATGCCTCCTGGACACCACCTTGGGGATCTTTCCTCAAAGTCCTATATATGGCCCAATTGCTAACTTAGCCTGTGGTCTTTTAGTAAAGAGGTCATGACCAAAGGCTGCCACAAGGTGGCAGTCTTGTGTAAAGTATGTTTGGAGTGTCTGAAGAAATAATCCGTCTTTTTGAGTCAGATGCATAATGTAAGAAGAGCAGCTAATATCCAGCCTTTAAAACACAACAATACGTCAGTCTTATCAGAGAAGTTATTCGTGCCTTGAAATTTGTATCAATGTCATAGTTTGACTTGTGTGTTTTCTTAGCAGGAGAGACGTGAGGGGGAGCAACAAAATTTGGAAGTTTAGGATGATGGTGAAGATGATCCCCCCCCCCCCCCCACAACAGTTGGCAAGTTTAAACAAACTCCACCTTGGCTTGCTTAAGGAGACCCCACCCTGCCACAAAGTTATACAGGTTTTAATTACTCATCTCAGTTTCTCTCCGGGTGCGTTGGCATGTCTGACAGTAGGTAATGCTGTGTATCTTTTGCCTTTCTTAAAAGAAATCAGACATACAAAGGTTACCTTTCGTGAACAAAATTCATTTTCCATAAAACCCAGTAACCTGAGAATTCATCTAAGGTGCAGAATGACTGCAGACACGTTGGGATCGGCACTAGGAATCAGTGTAAGTATATACAGGTACCTATATGTAGATAAGCCCAAATGTTTTTACCACCCTCACACGGAGTGCATAAGGTCGACTGTCACTTAACAGGGCATTGGTTTCAAGGTTTGGGGTATGTACAGTAAGACTGAGAGTGAACAGTCGATGCTTGTTGTCAACTTGTTGTGTATAGCAGAAATAGGCACTGGCTATAGACGTGAGTGACTTTGAAAAGAGGGAAGCCATCATGGCCAGATGACTGGTCCAGAGCATCTCTGAGATGCTAACACCTTGGTGACAGAGACCGCAGGACATTTGCAGAGGGGCTGTGGAGGTTCAAGCTGTTTTCGTGGCACATGGAAATACAACAGAATATTAGGTAGCTGGTTGTAATGTTTGGCTCATTGGTGCATATAATGCTATAACAAATTATTTCACCACCATCAAGAATGGGATTATAGATTTGTAATGTGTAATTAATTAAATAATCAGAGTAAGTGGAATGTTATATAAATAGATGATAGATAGATACATAAATACATACTTTATTGATCCAAAGGAAATTTAGGCATCCAGTACCTCAAATACATAAGAATAGACACAACAATAGTCACAATAACAGAAAAACATAACGATGATTGCGGAGGTAGAGACAGCATCCATGGATGCTGTGCAAATGGTCAATACCCTGAAAAGTTGTATAGGTCAATAGTGATTATAACTGCAAGAATAATAACTAGTACATAATATACATAAAAATGTAAATATAAAATATACGAAGTATATAATATATGAAATATGTAATCTGTACACTAATATATACAGGATATGCATAATATAAAATGTAAATATGAAATACATATAAACCTTATATCCCTTCTCTGTGACATGTTGTTGAGCAGTATGGCCTGAGGGGCAAAAGATGTCCAGGATCAAAGGATATTGACACATGCCAAGACTGAGGAAGAGAAAGGAAACTACGGTGTTACCCAACTCTTCTTGATAGTGAAGGATAATTTAAGTGTGAGTAGTCCACTTCCTTTGTGCTCATAGACCATGATGTCAATGGAATTCCCAAAATTGGGGTCTATAAAACTAAATCCACAGACCCTACAAAACATAGACTCACAACATCGACAACTGCCTCTGAATAATCACTAGCAGGCACAACAGCCAGAATGTATCTGTTCAGTAAGTTTGTTTTTCTATGCTGCTCCTGATTGCCATGATTGACCATTGCAATCTGATTTCTTCATTGTAACATCTTTTTTATCTAACAGAAGGCGACAGCTGTGAGAATAATGTAAAAGGTGCCCGATACAAGTTATACTGGATATTTTTTTTGCAAGTGTCGTGCACGTGATTCGGTGTTGTATGAAAGGTTAGACGGTGTCAAATCTAAATTCTTCGTAGTGCCTGTAAAAAGAATCCATTGTAAATGACTGCCAGTTCGCAGCTTTGCAGGGTCAACGATTATGACCCATCCTGCATTCAAAGGATGGATATGTAATCTATCACTACGTATGCTCCGTTTACCTTTATCTGCGATAACCCCCTCCCCTGGAATTTCGACCGAACGCTCAGTGTTTTTTAGGTAGATCATGTTACAGCGGCTCTCTTAAGGCAAAGCCTGGAACAGCGACAGTATATTTGACATAACTTCTCACTGACGCCTCGAACTTATTTGCGCGATCTATTTATAACGTCGTTCTCTCGCAGTCAAGGCCAATCTCTTATAGCAGTTAATAATCAGTGACAACATTTCTCTTGCAGTTGCTCTGCTAATCTGGCTGTGCGCTCCCATCCACCCGGCCCCCGTTCCGGAGTACTCTGGGGAAACGCGCATCTACATGGAAGGCGCAGGGTTCAGAAAAGCGCTGGAGCACAGTCAGAGTCTCGTCAACAAAATACTGGGCGACATTCCTGCAGCGCACAAGGCGTCCGTCAACTCCGAGGTGAGTTAGAGCAGTGACACAAAAAGAAAAATGTCAAAAATGGGATTTGCTTGTTGCTTCCGAGGGGCCGAAAAGCCAGTGAGTCGGGGTAAGGATGATGTGCACGGCGGACTGCAGGCTCGGTCGCAGTGACGCAGATTTTCTTGTGGTAATAATTCAGAGATAACGTTTGTGCACCTTAGCCTACAAGGATTGGTCTTCTTCCAAAAAAAAGGAATTTGAGCAGGAAAAAGACCTGTGCGATTTCTAATCATTAAACTCCCTTAGAAATATCTCGTGCCGTTTTTTCCTTAATCGTCGATTATCATTTTGGGTTATAGCCGTATAACGCACATTTGTTTTCATTATATGAAATTTACTTCACTTTGAGAACAATGCTGTGAATCTGTATAGTTCAAAGCAATAAATATTTTATAAACTACAGTGAGTTTTATTTTCGGTGATTTTCGGTGACCAGTTAATGTCACCTGGTGAATTAGTCGAAGTCAGTTTACTTCAGAGACAACTTAAACACCATCTTAAAATAATTAATTTACTTTCAGTCAGATTTAAGATGACATTGTGTTCTGTTAAAATTCCATGCACCATACCAGGAAAAAAATGCTTCACATCACAAGATTATGGGTCCGGTTATTCCTGCTGTTACAGTACAATTATGCTATTTTGTTATGTTGTGGATTGCGGAAACAATTATTTTTCTAAAATTACAGCAATAGTGTTTACGTAGAGAATATGTGCTTTTCAGTATTAAGTACGTTTCCTGTTCGGTGTAGAAACTTGTAGGTGCATTGTATTTTAAAGACCTTAAAAGGCTTATTAAGCGCAGAAATGTAAAGACTATAGCCAGGCGATATTTAATTCCAGTAAACAAATTAAGATTACACATAAAGTCCGTAACTGAGAAACCTTTGAAAACTTTGGGAAATTAATGCTAAACAGCTCTGCATGATTACAGTCCATCTGCGCTTAGCATATAACATCAAGCAAACGTTAAGGAAAAGACTCCCGGCACATTTTAACGCCTTCTGCGTCATTGCAAATGCACTGAAGGCAAGATAGTGTGTAAAATTCTGGTCAAATCGAGGGACTTTTTAGCAGTCTCTGCCAGTTCAGCAGTTCATTTTCCTGTTTCTACTGTACCATTCTTTATTTTTGCAGACTTTAACTTTGCAGCCCAACAGTGAGCCAAAAAACCTGGATTACATGGTGACAGTTTTAGCAATCCCATCTGCCCCAATGCTGAAGGCAATCTCTGCCGACTTTACAGTGGTGAGTGCAAATAAAATAAAAGAAGATAAAATCTTGTTCATGTTTGTCTGAAGAAGTCTGTGGGTAGGAATCTGAAGGAAGACGTTAATTTTTGAACCCATCACACCTTTCTCTTCAGGAAATGTGTCTAAACCGAATGGCTGAGGGACTTGAGATGTACCAAGACCTTCTGAAGGCTGTTGGTGACCGAGCATCCTCTCCAGAAAAGCTGAGAAATCTGCAGGCTGACGTCAAAGACCTTTCAGCTCAGATCCATAAGGTCAGTCTTCCTGTCGGTAGGATGGTGTTAGTATAAACCTGTTTTGTTAAAGTGATACTCTCGGGAAACTCAAGAGAGGAAAATACAATTTGCGACAGCTTTCACATTATACAACTAGATCCCTACAGTGCCAATCAGAATTGAAGCACCTCTCTGACTAGCCCATGTGCTGTCCCACCCACAGAACAGAATCATTGGGTCGGGTGAAAGTGCTTTGTTTTAGGCCGTGTTCTTTGCAGAGCTGAGGAGGCGTGGCTTGATAATGTGTGTGACTGGCATGTCCCTATTCCTCAGATGCATCAGCTGGCTGGAATGGAGAGCACGGTGCAGTACAAAGGCTCAGGATTGGACTCCCGCCTTACTGGGGATTATGAGCTCCAAGTTGCCACCCATCTGACCCTGGTTCAGCTGAGGGACTTTACTCAGGACATTTTCCGCAGTCTGCGGAACATGGCCCAGGTGTGAGGTGGGGGTGCCTCCTGAAGAGCTACCTCAGCTCCATAAATACTTATTACCAAACTGTTTGGAAATTAGACTTGAATTAAGGAGAAGAAAATCAGCTCAACATGTTTTTTAACCCATGGAGGATGTTTTCCTGCCATATTTCCTTCATATCTTCTATGTTTTTGATATTGTAACTAATGATTGAAAATGTATTTATTTTATTTATCTTTATTTATTTTGCATTTTTATTTATTGCATTTTATTTATATTCATCTTTGTTATGCTCACAAATTTCACTAAATGTAAACAGAAATCAGAATATGTCAGTAGGATAAAATAGTTGCAAGCATTCTGTAAAATGGATAGTAACTGTCCTGTATTTTCATTAAGCAGTTGCTTTTTATTCAAGGTGACTTTGAAAACTTGGCCCTTAAATGGCCAGATGTTTTATTGAAACAGTTGAGACATTTTGAGGAGAAGTCCTCCACCAGACCACCCCCTGAAACTCCATCAGACAGCCTTCAATCCATTTTCACCATGACATCATGCCTTTTGTATTATGCAATGTTTTGTTTATCCTCCATAATGATGACACATACTACTTCTGCTGGAGGTTACAGTAGTGCCCTAAGGGCAGAATTCTGACAGTCAGTAGTATCTACTAAATCAGCCCATTGGGCTCATCTGTGAAATGTTTTCATTGTGAAATCATTTAATGCGTATAGTGTTGTGTACAAGATGTATTTAATATTTATATGCAAGTAGTATTGATTATTTTGTCTGTGCCTTCTTTATAAATAAATGACAAAAAGCCCACAAATCTTGCCTCTATTGCTAAAAAAGGGATTTTTTTTCCTGTTATCAACCTGTGCACTTTGTCCTTGGTCTGTAAGGACAATTGATTTCCTGCAAATCAGTGAAACACAGAATTAGACAGTTATTCTGCCAAAGACTGACTTCTCAGTTCTTATGGTTTTACGAAATCTGTACACTACAATCTCATGATTTTTTTTGTTGCAACATTAAGTACATTCATAATATGACCATTCAAAATAATACCTTTTTTGCATAAATAGATGTTACATAAGCAGCCATTTTTGGTGTGTATCTGTAATCATGAGATCATGATCAGGAGTCTCATGAAAGGAAGAAGAGAACAGGTTCACCTCTGCAGAATGCCTGGCAGTCATAGTTCACAGCCGAAATGCTCATCAGCACCATGACCCCAACTGCCCAGGGGAAGACTATCTAGAATTACATATCTGGGTCTCTTTGGCATGTTCCAAAATCAGCCAAAGTAATAATTAAAGTGGGTGACAAAAAATACTTTTTTACCTCTCATTTATACATGAATTTCTCAAGGATGTGAGAGAAGTATTTTTTTCCTGAAATGATCAGTTCACCACATTGCTGCATATGTAGGGAACTGAAATGTATAAATGTTTTGGTTTGATTTACACAAAAGAAAAAGTGAAACCACATGTGAAGTCGGCTGAAATAAACCAACGTCACATGCACACGCTGTAATGTTCACAAATGGAAACCTGACACCAGAGTACAGGGGTGGGAATCTCAATCCTCAGTATGTACATCTTGGCTATTCAGTGTTTCAGCACTACTGCATTTCATATGATAAATATCCAATAAACCAAAAACTGTTCATGGGCCACATATGTACCAGACCAAAATCCCCTGCCTCTGGTAAAACCAACAGTGAGGAAAAAGGAAACCTAAGTGATAGTCACTTTGTTTGTTACACTGCCAAAAATGACCATATACACTCACCTAAAGGATTATTAGTAACACCTGTTCAATTTCTCATTAATGAAATTATCTAATCAACCAATCACATGGCAGTTGCTTCAATGCATTTAGGGGTGTGGTCCTGGTCAAGACAATCTCCTG
>JAODJW010000094.1:30350208-30383290 GCA_026777045.1 Hyperopisus bebe
AGTTCCAACTCCAGTTCCATTTCCTGATTTGGACTGGAATTGATCAATGCATTCCGGAATAGCCCCAACCCTGATGTGATGCTAAAAATATGATGCTACGTAATTCAATATGGTACAAATACAGAAACAGTTTAGAGGAGAGAAATCCATCAAAATACAAAATTAATGGTCACATTTCTAAATAATGAAGGCATAGGATCTCAACTAATAATTATATATTGAAAAAAATAGATTTTACCAGTGCAAAGATGTTGGAAACGACGCATCCCGAGTTCATCCCAAATTGTGCACAATTTTTTCAAGGACAGGCGTGAAATTTTATGCAAGTGGATCAATGCAAAATCAGTGAATCTTACCACCCCAATGACTGCATCTGTCACAGCAGCATTTTTCAACTGATGTGCATGACACACTACAGACTGAAAAACACCATGTTACGGGAGGTGTGCTGTGGCAGAAAGCAGTTTGTGAAACACTGCATGACAGGACTGAAGTGCTTTCCTTCAACAACAGAATTAAAGCAATAAACAGTCTGTACTGCATTCCACTTGTTAGTTTTCACATGAAATGTCAAGTTTTGTGTATCACGCAATGCCATGCTAATTGCTATACCCAACTGTGTGAGTTGTATTCCGATAGTTATCGGGTTACATCCTACCTTAATAGACCCCCTAAAGGATTTTTAAATAAGAACCAAAAAAAAGTGTTGAAACACTTTAGTGCAGGGATGGCAAATCTTATCCGCAAAAGGCTGGTGTGTATGCAGGTTATTGCTGCAACTCCCTAATTAGGTCACCAATTAGAGGACTGATTGGCTGAAGAGTCCTCACACCTGGGTTTAAACAGCTGACCTACAGGTTATCCCAAAAACCTGCATGCATACCGGCCCTTTGCGGATAAGATTGGCCACCCCTGCTTTAGTGTTTCTCAAACCAGTCATCAGGGACTAGCAGAGTCTCCACCGTTTTGGTCCCTCCCATCTTCCCAGGAGCTGGGTGGGGGCTAAAAACATGAACTGACTGGCAGGGAGCTGGGAGTAGCACAAACCCCCTGAGTAAAGTACCGTCCCCAAGCACTGCTCCCCGGGCGCTGAATTAGCTGCCCCCTGCTATGTCACAAAAGTCACATATGGGTTATATGCAGAGAACACATTTCGTTGTTGCGCACTGTGTGCTGTGCTATAGTGTGTTAACAATGACCACTGATCATCTAATTCTAATTCTAAACCTGGACCATCTAGGGGCCCACGAGGACCAGATTAAAAATCACTACCTTAAACAATGTTTACACCACCCCTGAGACAGTGGGTCCCATGCATTTTGCCTTTTTGTACATTTCCTTCTGACCCTGTGTTGTTTTGGCAATTGCACCATTGGATGTATGGTGTTGCTGACATTGCACTTGCCCTCAGGAATTAACGATTTATTAGTCTTTGTCTATCTAAGCTACAAGTGTAGCATCTGAAACAGAACCACTACTGACGATGGGTGTGAGAGCAGGACAGACCTGAGGCGATGAGTGAACATGTCCATTATCTCCAGCAGAGCCTTGACGCACAGCTCTCGGGAGAAGTCATCAAACTGGAGAAGCAGAAGGTGTGAACATTAGGGTAGCGCTCTCATAAAGCAGGGGCACAGGGTGGTCTGGGAGGCACAGGAAGAGAGGGAAAGCAGGCCAACAAGGACTCACCTTACTGACAGCTGTCAGTACGCTGGAATAGGACACCATCTGAGACAACACGATGAAAAGAGGGAAAAGGAAAAACTTTGATTTCATTTCAATTCAAACAAATTAAGTCAATATATCATTACATATTCTTCATTGTAGAGTTTCCAATTTAAACCCATAGTAATAATATACACGAACACCGCTACCATGCAGGACTCATGTCCCTACAAATTTTTCTTCAGTAATATTTTAGATTTAATGTGGCTGCAAACTAAATGAGCAATCTATGTGGGGAACTGGCAAAGAAAATGATGACACTTAAAGCTAGGTAATGCTATACCCAATGGCATTATTTTAGCTACTACTCAAGTGACAGTTGTATCAATCCACACAGTAACCCAGTGGGGACCCCCCTGATTCTCACCTGAGAGCTGATGGCATACTTCAAATATGACAGGATGAGGGGGTTGGGTGAGGGACCAATCATGGCCTGCTCCATCAAAGCTTCTGCAGAGAAAAAGGTCACCAATCTTTTTTACACAGCACACAATCCATATCAATCATACCTTTGTATGTCACTTAAAGCAATTATAATCGTTTATGTACTATTTTGTCCATTTATTTGAGACTGAAACCTACAAAATTACCAAAACCACCTTACCCACGTAACACGTAAATATAGCTCCCTTGATGTACTTTTAATGCCCCAAATGTGATGTATTTTCCCCTCTGACCTGCCAGGTTTAGATAGTCCCAGGTGGCCCCTTTCGGGAAGTTCCTTTTTATGTTGACAGCCCATTGGTAGTCACTCCAGCGCTCCTTCCATGCCTGTAAAATGGCCTGTTTAAGGTTGACAACTTTCATCCTGCACGTAGTTTTCTTTCACTACCCTGGAAATCAAACAAGGAATATAATGGAAGAGCACGTCAAATTTCAGAAATGTAACGATAACTTATAAATAATAACAACAATGATAATCGAATCAAACGTATAAACAGCAACCCAAAAGATACGAATTTTAGAAAGCATTTTAAGATAAACTTAAATTAAATGACGGAGACGTGCAAGACCACTGAAGCAGGGATAGACGAAGATACATGTAAGAGATCTGAAGCAGGGATACTGTATAATGTACAATTTTCTTTTCTACTTATCAAACACAGTGAAGCACTCGGCACTGCAATCGCAGCAACAAAGCTGGTGAATTACTTTACCGTTATTAATAACATAGCGACCAAGTTATGTATATGGTACCAAGTGATGCAAGTGGCATTTGCATGCTTAAAACATTCAAAATGTAAAAATAAGAACAAACAATAGCACGGTTATTACTTGAAATGTTTGTTACCAAAAATTTTACCTACCGAAAACGTAACTTCCGCCACTACGCATGCGCACGCTTACGATTTCTGCGAGGAGGCGTGCCATTTTTACGGCATCGCGTCACATTTCATCGTCTGTTGTGGAAGTTACCGGTAGATAACGTCAACGGGGGGGGGGGGGTGGGGGGGAGAGAAGTTTTAACCAGATAATGATGAAGACCTTCGACTTTTGCTCCACTTTATAAGATTTTATTTCGCACAGGGCATTAATGTCCAATGTGCCTCAGAAAGATCAACGTAAAATACGAAGAGTTTTTGGGTCTTCTTTGTTGTCTTCTGGCCTTTTGTTTCTGGTTTTGTAATTTTAGATAAATATGCATTGTGTTACATGTGTTATGTTGTACAAATAGTTCTTCACTGTTGTTTTGGTGTGATTTTTTAGAAAATACTGTACATATATCACAACCCCTTGATGACCTAAAGTATAATAAAAAAAACAGATGTACAGGAATTAGGGTAAATAATGACCATCTCCATAACTATGGGGAACATTTTTTTAGCTTCATTTCCCTTCATTTTTGCCTAGCAGGCAAAGGAAAATTACTTTCTTCCACGCTCCGAATCACGCAATCACGGTCTGCCACAAAACATCAACAAATGCGCGGTATCGAGCCTGTGAAAGTGCACATTACGCATGCGTAATACAAAGGGAAGAACTATACGTAATAAAGAAGTGCCGGAAAATGTGGTTCCGTGAACGCATACGTGATGAATGCGCACATGCATAGTAGCGGAAGTTACATTTTCGGTAGTAACAATGTGCATGAAGTCGGGATTTACGACATGAAATTTTCTTTTTGGGAAAAGAATTCAAATAAGATCCGGTTTCAATGGCCTAAAGCTAGAGAAAGGTTCGCCATCTTTGACCCTAATACTACAATCGCCGATTGGATACTGTATGTAGCAATATAGATCAATTTTATTGGTTAAAGAAGGAAAACCTGGGGATTATGGGAACTGTTGTTTTTATTATTTTGGTCTTGCAGTATCACAATCGTGATACAAAGCTAAATCTTTTGGGTGTGAAATATAAAAGATACGCATGTGAAACTTGATCTGTGGCTTCGCTTGTGAAATTATGAAATTCTTTAGGTCGCTCCACCGGAAGTACCGGGTAGGCGGAACGAGGAAATCTATCAAACACCGCACCTCTAACTTTGCAATTAGTCAAATCTGCACATCACGAAATGCTACCAAATAAATCACAATTCATTCATAATTTTGGAATATATAGTTCCACCAACATATTATCGCATCTGTTCTGGTTTGTGCCAAATCGTCAAGAATAATGCAAAGCCAGTCTTCTGTTGGAGTTCAGCGTCTATTGAATCCCACACTTCCCACCACCAAGGTGAATTAGTTTAGTTTTAACTCTTGGTTGATAGTGTTGGTGGATAGGTATTGACGCTTGAGGACCAAATAAACGCAAGCGGATACACAAGACCAAATTAACTGTTTTACAAAAAGAGGAAATTAGTAGTTTTACTATAATGCTATGCCTTTAATGAAGTAGTATAACACTAGTATGTTTGTTAAGCCCTTCTTGATCTTGTTTTCTCTAATAACCAGGATAGGATTGGAAAATTGGAGGATAGGATTGGAGGTTTTAGAACCATTGGACGGTAGTGATCATAGCATGGTTAAATTCGAGGTTAAGTTTAGTGTCCGAAGAGCAAAGTCCAAAACAAAGGTATACAGTGTTAGGAAGGCTAACTTTAATGGTATGAGACTGAAACTAGAAAATGTAAAGTGGATGGAGTTAAATAGCAAAACGGTTGAAGAGGCATGGGAATTTTTTAAAAGCACATTGTTGCAAGTGCAAGAGGATTTAATACCTGTTTCCAGCAAAACTAAATCTAGGAAACTACGACCAAGGTGGTTTACTAAGGAAATTAAGAATAAAGTCAGGAGGAAAAGGGCTCTCTTCCACAAATGGAAATTAACTAATGATTTCAAAATAAAGCAGGAGTATCTAAGTTTACAGGCTGAGTTAAAAAAACAACATTAGACTCTAAGAGGAATGTAGAAAGAAAAATTGCATCGGAGGCTAAGGATGACAATAAAAATTTATTCCAATATTTTAACTCCAAAAGAGCTCTAAAAGCTGAAATCATTAATTTGCAGGATAGTAAGGGCCTTATAACTGAAAATGAAATTGATATAGTAAATGAGTTTAATGATTATTTTACACGGGTGTTCACAGTAGAGAACATGAATAACTTACCACCATTTAGTATGAATACAGTGTCATCTTTGACTAATAATGTGTAACTGAGGCTGATGTGGTACAAAGTCTAGCTATGCTCAAAATAAATAAATCGCAGGGCCCTGATGGCATCTTACCTATAGTATTAAAAGAGATGAGGGATATTATTAGGCAACCTTTAACTTTAATATTCCAGAAATCGTTATTGTTATATATTGGAGACTGGACAACCAACGTTATATTTTAGAGCCGTTTTTAATGAACACTTGCTCGTGCCTCATACACAACGCGTAGATAATTCCGGAACCAAATCAGCAGTCTTCATCTGCCACGTCATCTACGACAGGTACCTTCAAGGCTCAAAATCCCAGTACATTGCATCCCCTTTCTTAACAGTTTTTTATTTATTTTAGTTTAACCAAGTCTCCTTTCCACAATTGAAGTGTAACATAACCTTCAAGCTCATGTACGTATATAAACAAATTGTTCAAACCAGTAACATCTGTAAATGTAACAAGCGATCCTTCACTAAGCGGTAACTACTGCAACTTAATCATACATTCACATAAACACAAATTCAACAGCAATCATGAATCCTATACCTCTTCTCAACCTACTCTCTATATCTCATTGGTGGTCTTATCTGTGTACCATATCTAGTTTGATAGGTGTGTATTTCACTTTGTTCAACAGGTGTTTTATCTTGCTTCACCTCCCTGGTGCTGAGCGTGACCAGGACTGGAAGTATTGTGCCTCAATTCCCAACTTTCTGCAAAGTCTTTGAATTCTGAACTGGCGTACTGCGGACCATTATCTGAGATGACAACATTCGGAATGCCATTCCTTGCGAACGCTGATTTCAAGGCTACTATGACACTGTTACTGGTGGTATCCTTCAGTTTGACAACTTCAGGAAACTTGGAAAAACAGTCTACACATAACAGGAACTCATATCCCCTGGAATGAAAGAGATCCATACCTACTTTCTGCCACGGTCTGTCTGGTACTGGACATGGGACTAGTGGCTCTCTTGGGTTGCTGTTCCTCTTCTCATTACAAATTGCACACTGAGACACAATTTCCTCAACTTGTGCACACATTTTTGGCCAATACAGCACATCTCTGGCTCTTTCTTTGCATTTAACAATTCCCAAGTGTGACTCGTGAATCTAGTTTAGCATTTTCTTTTCTCAACTGATTTGGGACTATGATTTTGGCTGCTTTGAACATCAGTCCAGACATGTGGGTGATTTCATCCCTAAATGTCCAGTAGGGTTGAATGTCTTTTGGAACCATACTTCTTTCCTTTGGCCATCCTCTCAGTGTGATGTCTTTCAATAGTTGCAGCTCTGCATCTTCTGCTATAGCTTTTCTAAATATCTGCAACTTTTCCTCTGATATTGGTAGCTGAGACATAACCATGTTCACCTCCAAGTCCTTTTCCAGCAAATCTTCTTGCTACTCCGTTAGGAATGCTCAACTTAATGTGTCTGCAATATGCAGTTGCTTGCCCGGCCTCTACATAACAGACTGTATTTTTGCAGCCTTAGCAGAATCCTTTGTAGTCTCATTGGAGTTTGGTGGAGAGGCTTTTTAAAGATGCTTTCCAGTGGCTTCAACGTGAATGTTTTTTCCATAAACATACTGATGAAATTTCTCACAGCCATAGACTATAGTGAGCAGCTCTTTCTCGATCTGCGCATACCTGCACATACCTGCGCTGACAATCCGTGAGGGCTCTTGAGCCATAAGCAACTGGCTGTCCATCCTGCAGTATGACTGCTCCCAGACCTTCTGAGCTTGCATCCACTGACAGTGTGATTGGTTTGATGACATCATCAAACTTTAAAGTCGGGGCACTGGTGACCAGTTGTTTGAGGTGTTCAAAACTTTTTTGTTGTGTTTCCTCCCAGTGCCACTCTGTACCTCCCTCAAGCAGCTTCCTTAATGGAGCGCTAATGCCTGAGAGGTTAGGTATAAATTTCGCAATATACTGAATCATTCCCATGAATCTCAGAAGCTCCTGTTTGGTCTGTGGTGGAGGAAACAGTGTCACTGATCTCACTTTCTCCTCATCTGGTCTTAGTCCACTTGAACCTAGTATGTGTCCAGTGTATTTGATTTCTCTTGTTCTGATAAAGCACTTACTTTTGTTCAGTTTTAGGTTGTACCCCCTTGCTCTATCCAACAACTTCTTCAACCTCTGGTCATGCACTTCTTTGGAATCTCCCCACACCAGCAAGTCATCAATGATGTTGACAACTCCATCCAGATCCTCGATCATCTGTGCCACCGCCCCCTCTGAAACACCTCTGGAGCTGACGATATACCAAAGGGGAGTCACAGGAACCTGTGTCCTATGGGTGTGTTAAACGTGCAGAGCTTTGAGCTTTTCTCATCTAGTTTTATCTGCCAAAATCCTTGATTAGCATCTAGCACAGAAAAAATTTCTTGCTCTTGGCATTCTTAAAACAGCTTCCTCCACAGTTATCAGTGGATAGTGTTCTTGCTTAATCGCTTGATTTAGATCTCTTGGATCCATACAGGTGCGAATTTTCTTTGGTGTGGCCTCAGTTACCATGCTGCTCCCCCACTCTGTGGGCTCTGTTTGTCTTGCTGTTACTCCCATTTTTTCCGTACACTGTAGTTCTTCAATTACTCTGTCTCTGTTTGCTACAGGGATTCTCCTAGGAGCGTGCACAATGGGTGATACGGTGTGGTCAGTCTGAATACTGTGCTTACCTGGCAAGCAACCCAAGCCATTAAAGAGATCATCATACTCCTTAAGAATGTCATATTCATTTTCTTTATTAAGCCTAGATTTGCACAAGTGGTTCCTCCCTTCCTCCCAGTATAGCTGGAACTTCTTCTTTCATGATTTCAAACTCAATATTATATTCTTTGCTCTTAAACTCGCATGTTAGTGTTGTCGTACCCAGAGGCACTATCTTGTGGCCAAAGAATGCAACAAGTTTACTTTGACTGGCCCTGAGTCTGCCTCTATTAGTGAGTGCTTTAAAAGTTTTGGCTGACATTGCATTGCAGTCTGCCCCTGTATCAAGTTTAAAGGTTACCTCTTTTCCATTTATTCTCAGTATCTCAGTCCACATTTCCTCCACAGCTTCTGCCTCTGAGGTTTCAATCATTTTCATGTGTTTTCTCTGCTCCCAATTGACTGTACCAATGAACATATGATTTTCAACATCATCCTGTTCGACTGTATGGACTTTCTTTCCTTGTTGGTTCTGTTGTCCTCGTGATTTACACATCTTAGCAAAATGATTTTTCTTTTGGCAAAATCTGCATGTTTGACCCTCTGCAGGACATTTGTTTGTTACGCGTTTAAAACCACATCTGACCAAACCATGTCTTTATAGACCTTGCTTTGTGCGCTGAGACACAGTCATGCTGGAACTGAAAAGGGCCTTCCCCAAACTCTTCTCACAAAGTTGGATGCATAGAATTGTATGCATTGTATCTTGGTATGCTAAAGAATTAAGAGTCCCCTTAACTGGAACTAAAGGGCCAAGCCCAACCCCTGAAAAACAACCCCACACCATTATCCCTCCTTTACAGTTGGTACAATGCAGTCAGACAAGTAACGTTCTCTTGGCATCTGCCAAATCCAGACTCCTCCATCAGACTGTCAGAGAAGCGTGATTCATCACTCCATGGAACACGTTTCCACTGTTCCAGAGTTCAGTGGCGGCATGCTTTATATCACTCTATCCAACGCTTGGTGATGTGAGGCTTACATGCAGCTGTTTAGCTATGGAAGCCCATTTGATGAAGCTTTTTTTGTGCTGGGGTTAATGCCAGAGGAAGTTTGGAACTCTGCAGTTACTGAATCAACAGAGCATTGCTGACGTTTAGGTACTATGCACCTCCGCACTTGTGCACCCTGCTCTGTTACTTTACCTGGTCTGTCACTTCACGGCTGCGTTTCTGTTCTTCCTAAATGCTTCCACTTTGCAATAATACCACTTACAGTTGACCATGGGATATCTAGCAGGGAAGAAAATTCATGAACTGATTTATTACAAAGGTAGCATCCTATGACAGAGCTCTTCAGGACGACCTATTCTTTGACTTGCAGTAACCCTGACTGCATGGCTTAGGTGCTTGATTATATACACCTGTCCCAGTGGGTCTGAATGAAACATTTGAATTCAGTGATTAAGAGGTGTGTCCCAATACTTTAGTTCATATAATGTATTTATGAATCTTATTTTGTGTCTATTTTAATAATTATATAGACATCATTTTGTGTTTTATTATTATTTATTTGTATCGTTCCAAATGTCTTGATGAAAATGGCAGGACCAGAGGAACCGTTTGGTGTAGTGGTTGATCTAAATTATGTGTTTATTTCCTTCTGGTATTGTTTTGATTAACAGTAAGGAAAGATTCTTGTGTATGTATGTAACAGCAAAAAAATGATTTTACATGCAGGAATTGTGGTGGAATAAGAAAAAAGCAGTTTATGTATCATTAGGACACATCTGGAAGACGGGCTGGAGGTTTTAGTATTTTAAGCTTGAAAGACAGAAGAGATCAGATATAATGATCTGGCATTAACTTCTCACTACTGCAGTACCAAATGCACAAGAATGCAGCTGTAGCTCAGCATGATTATGAGCAATGAGAGACTGTGAGAAAATCTACATTTTTATATAAGAAAACACTATTAAAAATTACTGCCAACGATCAAGGCTTGGTTATACCAAATCTGGGAGATTACAATATTAATATTAATACAACACATAATTAATTAATACAATATTAATATCTATAAGACATGATGTAGAGAAGAAGAGAGACATCTTTTTCCCTGCCAGTAAAAGCCCTACAGGTAGGTGTACTAGTTTCTATAGTCTATATAGTGCGTTTATGTACCTAAACCATTGAGTATATTTACTAAATGCTTATTAACTAATTCTATTTTTTCTGTTTTTTTGCCTTCACGGTTAAAACCACACCTCGAAAGTAATTCTAACCGTTTTTTCTTCTTCTTTTTTCTGATGTTAAGATTAAGATGGAATTCATTGATCCCAGAGGGAATTTCTGATGCTGAAACTGAAACTGCTTGTTAGATGACAGGGCATCATTGTTTCAGTTATAGGTCAGACAGGTAAGGACATTCCTGGCCACTCAGACCACTTTGCATGTACTGAAACACAGACAATGTTTCCCATGTATAAAGATCTGGGTACATAGGCCACATAATCTGCAGTGCCCAGGGTGAGTGGTCACATAGTTATAAAATAACATTCAAAGTGTGACTGCAACCTACAGCTTGACAGTGACTATCCGAAATGGGAGTATGTGACTTAAACAGAGACACATTATCATGGGCACAGGTCCCCATATTGGGGGATAGCAACAATAAAAGCTGATGACACTTGGGGGAATTTTATTAGGGTTGCACAATACTGGAAAAAAAACCACAGCAATATTTGATTTTTTGTGAATAATACTTCAATATGTATAAAAACAAACAAGGAGATTAAATTTACCAAAAATGAACTATAGCCAAGTAGAACTTGTTATTATCTACCCAGAGATGGACATTTGGTTGAAACAAAATCCTGGTTTGGATTTTTACTTTCTGGACCTGAAATCTCCACCTCTGTATCTACCAATAGAGTGTGTCAAATAAGTTTTGGTTGTCACATGCGCGGGGGCGCGGAGCGGGGAATCAGGAGTGGAGGACTTGGGGAAACAAGGGATTTATTTAAGGAGAACACAAGCAGGAACACGGAGCAACACACAGGACTGACATCAATGACCAGACTGGGGAAACATACTCTAACAACTAGAAACAGCCGATGACATGGGGATTCCACACGAGGTAGTGAGGGGGGCATGGCACACAGGAGGATAGGCATGAGCAGTTGTTACAGAAATTACTTGCTTTTGTTCAACATCGTCTCTATGGAATACTAAACATTTCCATACAGCTGAAGGCGAATACCTTTTGGTGTGTAGTTCCTGTTCACTTTTCTCCTCTTTACTCATTTTTGTTAAACCTCTCACAAATTCACCATACTGTCTATGAGTCTGACAGCAAGGACAAAAATGATTATGACTGGCTTGAAGAGCCCGTGTAGAGCTCATGCCAAAGCTGTGGCAGTAAAGTTTTTTTACAGTACCAGTCAGAAGTTTGGACACACCTACAAACAGAAAGCTTTATTCGTATTCTCTAAATTTTAGAATAATTATAAACCAAAAAAATAGAAACAAGAAAAAAATATTTGGGGTAGGGGCTCTCTGTGGGTTGGGACTCAGAAGGTTGCCAGTTCAAATCCCTGGGTCAGCAGAGTGATACCCCAACTGACCCTTGGACTGGCTGACCCTACTTTCTCCTCTATGTCAGATTCATGAGGTGGCCCCCTGGGATGCTTTTCCAGCTGTCCAGAAAGATATTCCACATATATGCTGAGCAACCATTGGCTGCTTTTCCTTCACTCTCTGGTCAAGCTCCTCCTAACCCATTTCTGCAGTGTTTAGGTCAGGTGGCCAGGTCATGGGATGAGTCTATCACTCCTTTGTAAGCAGCATGGTGTGTCCAAACTTTTGACTGGTACAGTATATCTTGACACAATCATTAAATTTGCAAGGCTTCTTAAGTTTTGTTCCCTACGACAGAGAAAACTGTTATAGGCTAACTTGTTGTCTTAACCCAGGCAAATATGATAGTCGTTGGGACATGAAAATCACACGACTGTAACATGCAGCGATTGTGATTGATGTTTTGCTGCGCATCAAACTCACTAGCACCAAACTCTGTGTATTTAAAATCATTTAAATCAGAGTACATTATAACAGACAGGCTTCTGTTGTAGATTAGTCATGGAAAATGAGATCCGTGTGAGTTTTCTTTTTGTATCAAGCAGCAAAAAGTTTGTAGCATGATATGTCTGATTTAATTTGCTTTACTTGACATCGCACATCCTGCGATGTGATTATTGCACATGTTGAAACAATATATTGTGCAGCCCTAAATTTTATTAAACGAAGTTTTGCCCCTAAGCTTCAGCCCAGGTCACCCCTGGACTTGCATACAGTAAATATCTCATTTAAATGCATTCGCTCCAAGACCAGTTTTCTGACCACTGTTGTACTGCCATGGCCCATGTGTAAAAAGCAAGAGCGCTTCATCATGCTATCAGCACATGGAAACTGAGCCCATTGAGGAAAAAGGAAAGTGTAAGAAATGGAGCCCCAGGACTGAACAGCTCTCCCTTAATAGGTGCCTCTTGTCACATCCTGTCAGTAACGGAGCATAAAATGGCTCACCGCTTATTGTAAGTGTGTGAGTTCATACAATGACCTGGTTTTGCTTACAACAATTTAATGCATTTATATAAGTGGAACAAAATGACAACCACAATGACAAGTCAAAACAACAACACAAGTGCAGTCGCAACAAAGGAGGTCTGTTACCAGTCCAGGAACCGTGAACGAACAACCTCTTGGTTTAGACCATCTTTCCATCTTCCAGGGCTGCATGTTTCTGCAGGATTTGTCTTCATGATCTGTATTCAAGTGGTGTCTCCCATCTTACAAAATGGATTTTAAGGGATTAATTTGTCCCACAAGTCATTTTTACAGGTCGTAAAAAAAGCTTCATTTCCAATCTGAACTGCTTCTTGGCAGTTAGCCAATTTATTTTAAGAGTAAAACACTTGTAACCATTACTATCAGCAAGGAATTAATAAACATATTTTGAACATCTTGGCTGTGTTGTGCTTATGCGATGACTTACTGGGTATTCTGAATGAGGCATTGAAAAATGTTTTCCAAGTACATTTTGAGCCAGATATGAGTGGGTTTTTTTTTTGTTTGTCAAAATATTTTTTGGACTCTACATCATTCTTGTATGTGTCAGAGAGAGCGTGAGTGTGCTCACACTGCCCCCTGGTGGCTACTAGCTCTTGCGCTGTTCCTGGTCCTTCTTCCGCTGCTTCTCCTTCTGTTTCTCCAGTTTTTCCAAGGCCTTGCGCTCCTTCTCGGCTGCGGCGTGTATATCCTTTAGGCGGCGCTTCAGCGCGCTGCGGTCTGACGAGCTGGTCACGCCAAGACCCTATGCAGGTGCACATACGGTAAGATGCAGATAGATGATGCTGTAAATTCTCCAGGAACCTGTTTTAGCAACAGACAGCTCAATAGAAAAGATCAAGACAGCAGAGAGGACAGTGTTACAAATCACTGATTTTATAGGATTATATAGCATATTGCTGTGAGGTATGTTGGCTCAGTGGGTAACAAAGAATGGGTCTCTTTGTTATGCGTTTTATTCCAGTTTCTGTTTCCCGTAGAATCTGCACCTGTTTCACTGTGTGTGTCGGCATTTTCACCCACAGTCCAAAACACGCGCATCAATGTGAGCTGGTGTCTCCAAATTGCTCTTAGTGTGAGTTTGTGTCATTCCATGTGTGCTGTGTGATGGACTGACTTGGGCTGATCCTGTTCAGTACGTGTCTAGTCTCATGCCCTTTTGAATGAGCAGTTGACATTGTCCCACTTTTAAGGACCTTTAAGGACTAGCAGCACTTGACTCCTTGACAGCTGTATGCTTGTGATGTAATTGTATGTCACTTTGGAAAACAGTGTCCGCTAAACTAATATACTGTATGTGAATGTGAATAAGGCTATGTGATGACAGTGATCTGCCAACTCGCCAAATCTAACATATTTCATTCCTCATCTTTGAAAATGGAGAGCAAAGCTGAATATATTCATCAGTCATAATCATTTAAGCTATTTAGGATTCCTTAAGGAGTGGTTCAATTCCAGTTTGCAATCAGAAGGTAAGATCATGGTGAATCAAGAAAAGTACATGCTGAGATGCTTTCGTTCTCCAGGGTAACATGGTCACATTTTCTGTGCTAAGGGATGTAATGTCGCTTGGTAATTGACCTGCGTCATCCCAAAATTAGGCCTTCTTTTTGGGACACAGTAATCTGGTCATTTAACGGGCACCAAGTACTTTTACAAACACAAATTCAGTTTTGGTCAGACGTTTGCTAAAATGTCTGTCCATAGCACAAAAATAACATACTATTGGGCAGGGGTGGCCAATGTTATCCACAAAGGGCCGGTGTGTATGCAGGTTTTTAGGATGACCTGTAGGTCAGCTGTCCAAACCCAGGTGTGAGGACTCTGCAGCCAATCAGTCCTCTAATTAGTAATCTAATTAGGGAGTTGCAGCGAAAACTCGCATACACACCGGCTCTTTGCAGATAAGATTGCTATACGGTCTTGGTCTAAAAAGAAAAATGTGTTGATGATGTCCATTAAGCATATATTTTTTATGGTGGTCCAGGGTGCCTTGAGCCTATCCCAGACAACACTGGGCAGGGCCACACACTGCCAGTCCATCACAGAGCATCCACTCACACTATGGCCAGTTAAGTGGTCACAACAAACCTAATAGCATATCTTTAGACTGGTCTGTGAAAGGTCTGCATGACACTCAGAGAACAGAGCTGGGATTTAAACCCCAGACCCTGCAGGCATGAGGCAAAAGAGCTGCGCACTGAAGCACCTTGCTAATTAGCATTATGTGTGCAAAGCAATATATAAAAAGCACTGTCTATCACTGCAAGGTGCACAAGCACGCTGACTGTGTATCACTGCAAGGTGCACAAGCACGCTGACCGTGTATCACTGCAAGGATACATAAGCACACATTATGTTTCACTGTAAGGGTACATAAGCACACTGGCTGTGTTTCACTGTAAGGTACATAAGCACATTGGCTGTGTGTCACTGTAAGGAATCTAAGCACACTGGCTGTGTGTCACTGTAAGGTACATACACACACTGACTGTGTGTCACTGTACGGTACATAAGCACACTGGCTGTGTGTCACTGTAAGGTACATACACACGCTGACTGTGTGTCACTGTAAGGTACATAAGCACACTGGCTGTGTGTCACTGTAAGGTACATACACACACTGACTGTGGATGTATATGTAAGAATGCACAGGGGTCAGACAGAGATGGCCTCTCTTTATTGGCCCCTGGAGTAGTTATTCACGTCATTACTGCAGGGTTTGTAAGTTTTGCACAGATGCCCATTGGGGTGTTCAAAACCAAAACCTCTGATTTTTCTGAAGGGATCCTGGGACCTAATGATGCCCACTTTGTCACCACATATTTCACATGCACAGATGAGCTGTTATCCTGTGGCATTTACATTTACTACATTTAGCATAGACATTTATCCACAGTGACATACAAGTAAAGGGAAATAGCACATTACAAACATGCTATTAAGCAGTCGACTAGGCATAAGTGCAGCTAGGCTGAGCTTCCAATGACACCCAGCTATAAGTGTATGCAGTACTGGAGAGAAAGCTGCACAACACCATTCAAACATAATTATCAGGCACTTCTGTCGACTTAAATCTTCCCCTGTTTACCCACTTTAAGTCTGCTGCTGTCCATCTGCAGCAGCTGCTCTCCATCAATGTCCTTGGCAGTGAATTCTGGAATATATTGCTCCATGTTTAACCCTTTCAGCCACTGGCACACCTGTTGCGTGCTCCAAGCTGACACCAGGCACAGCGGCTCGTCCAGCAGCTGTCATTCGGGAAGCAGAAGGGGACAGAAAGGTGACAGACATGAGTCACATCTGGCTGCTGTATCCCCACTATGATATATTTATGGATGAATCACTCCTGAAGGTTAGCAGCTCTACATGTCATGCTTACAATCAGTATGAGAATGGGGTATATATTCATTCATTCATCATTCATTCATTTTCCATACCCGGTTGTGCGGTGCAGGGTCACTGGGATCTGGAGCTTATCCCGGAAACAACAGGCACAAGGCAGGGAATAACCCAGGATGGGGTGCTAACCCATCACAGGACACTCCGTGGCATATAAACTACTTCAAATAACTAGAAACTTCAGACCTCTCATTTTATAATAATGCTGAATGTGGTGGGAATGCCCCCAGTGCGATACAGTTTGAAATAAGTTGGATAAATATCAAATTGAATCCTGGGCAGGATATTGGTGACAAGCTGAGATGTGTATAAAAGCAGATCTTAGCTACACACGAGCACCGGCTTGCGTTGGCGTGAGGAAACGAGAAAGGTGGCACGGTTTCAATTACAGCTATTCTGATGGCTTCCACGGTAAAGCTCACAGTTACACAACGATAATCTGCAGATGAACAACCATACAGTGAGAATTCTCGCTAATCCGTCGTAGCAGATTTGCATGCTTTATTAAAAATTCAGCACGCCGGATCGGTAATGACGGAACCATTTGGAAGGTAATCCTTTTATGAGAGAAGCAGCTGGTACTTTGCTGCCCTTGATCACAGACACACAGCTATCCGCCCGACCTGCTGCCTGAATGCCAGGCCCCGCCTCACTATCTCAGCTCGTTAGACTGCATCAGGGGGGACCGGGTCACACTCTCCTTCAGAGACAGGCAGGCTAAATCCAGGCCAGCCGAGCAACAAATGAAGCGTGCCCTTGCTCCTTCTCCTGGCAGTGAGAATGCCCCGACAGGCCTGTCTTTCATTGGCTGTTAGTGGATTTAGCTTATTTTTTACGCTAAGTGGCAGGAAGCCTCTAGTGAAGCTCTGAGGCCAGTAAACTTGACGATATCACACCCCCCGAGTGTGGCACTAGTGAATATGAACACCGCCAGAGTGTGGCACTAGTGAATATGAACAGTCGCACTTTTAACAAGCTTAAGGTTGTTAAGGTTGCATTTTGCAAGTCTGATGGGGGAAATGGCCGGGACAATTCAAGAGGGCAACTCTTCAGCAGAGCACCGGTGAAGATAGAAGACTTTCTCCTTAGCATGGTGAGAACAAGAGGGGAGGGGCATCCTCTTACCTCATCCGAGGACTGGGAGAGGGTCTGGTATGGGTGCGAGGACTTAGATTCTGCCCCAGATCCACTGGACATACGGGGGCTCCGAGGACAGAATTCATCACTCAGGGTGGACTCCTGGAGGAGGTTAAATGGAGAAAGGTCTAAAAAGTCATTATTACAAATGACAGAAAGATTAGATAAGATATACTTTACTGATCCCAGGTGGAAATTCTGGATTTAATAAATTCATGAATACATTACATTTCATAGCCAATACCTCCTGTGTTTATTTGAATATGTCAGTTTATGTGTGTCTGTACCATTACCTTGAGATGGGGGTGAGGGGGGGATGGTGGACCAGAACCATATGAGATTTGGTACTGTACAGCATGTTTAATGGTCTTCCTTTTCAGGAGTAACGGACCAGGCAATGACGAGACTCACATACTGTAACGAATAAATGCCAAAAATAAAATCTTTCAAGTAAAAGGGGAGCAAACTATGAGGCAGGGACAACCAAGCAAAACAAATGCTCGTGGTAGGAGTCTTTGGGCTGGGACATCAGTCTGGGTTACTGGGGCAAAAAGCAGAGTTATATCCATATCTGGAACAAGGGCGGGTGAAGTGAATTAGCAGTGCTGATCAGTGTCAGGCTCTCTCTGCTGGGAGGAGTGCCCACTCAGCCTCAGCTCGGCTTTAGCCCTAACTACATGGGCAGACATGGGCAGAGAACCATCCAGGATGGGGTGCCAGCCCGTCACAGGGCACACTCACATATGCATATTTACAGGCACTTTAGTAACTCCAGTTCACTTCAGCATGTTTTTTGGACTAGGAGGGGTGGATCCCCACGATGACATGGGGAGAACATGCAAACTCCACCCACATAGAGCCATGGTACTGACTCAAACCCTGGTCCCAGAGGTGTGAGACAACAGTACTATCCCCTGTGCCACCCCATTTTTAAAATATCAATGAACAATCATCTTGCATGAAAATTACGAAATGTCAGCTATTCCCTTCCGGGGAAGTATGTTAAACAAAAAGAATTGGGCAGTAAGTCAGTACAACACACAGAGAAAGACAGCAAACACAAAGCACTTCTCAGTTCTGGCTGAACATATGTCTGGATAAATGTCTCCCAAAAGCACATGATTAGATTTCCATACTTGAGAATCATTCTTCCATGAAGTGGAAACTTATTACATTTTAAAAATGATTTCTGCTACAGTGACGACAATGTGCTTCACTGGTCAGGAGCTGTAAAGGGTCCTATCACTGCTGAAATGATTCCAGGTAAGGAGCAGAGCTGATGCATTGATGGTTCATCACGGCTCCGCACACAAAAATAATGACAAGGGCAAGACTACAAGAGACAGAACTTCCGGGGTTCATTATGGTGCAAAGTAGAAGTGACTCCTGACAGACTGTTTAAACATGACCCCCCCCCCAGCACACATCACCAGTCCTGGGTCATTGTAACGCCTCCCCCAGCAGAGGATCAGAGTCCTTTCCTTCCAGTGCCTGGCCAGCAGCAGTTGCAGAAGCAGACTCTGCAGAAATTCTAAGCTTGTTAAGAAGTCATTACTCCAGGCAGGGCAGGCGGAGGAAACCTAATGGAGATGGTTTTCCTGTAATTGATTTGCAGATGGTGAATAAGAACCTCACACTGAAAGGCACGAAGAGACACAAAAGAGCTGAACGTGCAGTAAAGAAAGAACTTCCCAGAATCCCTTTGACTTACTGTGTTTTCTGATGATGTAAAATAGAATTTGTGCATTATGGGTTACTTGGTGCATAGGTTGTATGTTCTACAAAACCGACCTAACCAACCATTAATGCATTTGTGGTGGGAGTGCAGTCAGGTTGGCTTTGGGGATTAAAATGGGGCTGACAGAGTAATGGCACCAAAAATATCCAGTCGTATTTATAACACTGAACAAAGGAATTAGACAGCAGCGGCTGTTACAGTCTGACATTTGGAGAAGCGTAAGGTAGGTGGGTTATCTCTGTACCCTTTTTGAGAATAGCCCTGCAGAGTCTCACCATCCCAACATCCACAGTCCAGGATGGATAGTTTTTTTTTCCATACGGAATGACAGTGGGTCAGTTTTCAAGCTTTGAATAAAGACGTGGACAACAGGAATAAAAGGCTCTAATATACTATGGTTCAGCACCGTGAATATTATGGTGTTTTTCTGTAGTTCCAGAGATGGTAGAGTGCTGAACTAGTTTGCATTTATGGACTTCTGGGGTGTTTTTTTTATTCTGCTGCAGATTTTACCTTTAGATAAAGGTTATTGTTGGAGTACTTGCTACTTTAAGTGATGCTTTCTGCCAAAATAAATTAAATATCTTACAATCCTCTAGCAGTTTATCCATTTCCGGCTTTTTTTCTGACGTGCTTAAGGTAACCCAGCGGGGCTCTCCTGATTGCTGCTGTCCTTCATCCACAGTTTACTCCTCCATTTCCTTAACCACTCTCCACAGCACCACTGTTCTCTGTGATTGGTTCCTCCCAACCATGTGACATTGAAGTGAAATGTTCCACTTTGACAGTAGCCTTCTCAGGTTTCAGATTTTGATCTCGGAGAACATGGCAGCCACAGCTAACTTCAAAGAAATGTGAAAATTATGCGAAACACTGTTACATATTTTTCATCTTCTTTCTGGCACCTTTGTGTTAGATCTTCACAGTTTTTTTCTGCCCTAAAGGTAGTAACATGCCGGTGGAGTCCGCAGACTTACTGCTGAAGGTTGATGGTGAAAGTAAAATGAGACGGGCAATGAAAGATTGTGTCCTCTTCCAGTTCATCAATGAGTTATATGTTATAAAATCACTGCAGACATTTCAGCCTCACATTTTATGATAATCCATTTTTGTTTTGACAGTGCAATCATTTACTTTAGGTTGTTGCTACAAGATATCCTATATATGTATTGCTGTTAGAATGCACACACAAGATGTCATGCTATATCTGAAAAAAACCATTATAACAAGGTCATTTGTCTCCTTAGAAAAGTACAAAATGCTGAACTTCGGTATAACACACAAACGCAATGTTGCAGATGGTTTTGGGTTGCTGCTGTGGTGGATGCTGGTTACCTGGGAAGTGGACCTGCAGCTTGGTGAGCTGGCCTTGGGGGAGGATGCAGAGCCCCTGATGTTCTCAGTGAACCAGGAGAAAGGCACGAAGGGGGGGCCAGAGGACCTGGATGGACTTTCAGAGGGCTCCCTGTGGGTTAGACTGGATCAGTCTCTCCACAAGGACAGAGACAGTGTCTCCATAAAAGGAGAAAGAGACCATCTCCTTTCACTTGCTGGCTGCGTTACACATTCTGTGGAAATGTTATAAAGCCACTCATAATTGCATCACATGGGTATATACTATGGCTGTAACAGCATACACATATTTGACATGTGTCGTTCTGTTACATCATTTTCGGTTTAGTACAATGTAACTAATAAATACATGTATTGACACTGGCAGAATCTAAATTCACAAGTAAATGTTACATGGATAGTGACTGAGAGTTAGTTACTGCTAATGCTGCTTACAGTCAGTCACAATCGGCAGTTTGGGGACATTTTGGAGAGAGAGAGAGAGAGAGAGAGAGAGAGAGAGAGAGAGTAGTTGATAAGACCAAATCTGTCTGTTGGCTCTGGTATACCAAACTTGGATACTGGCAACACATTGGATACATGTTAGTCTCCCCAAGTCACTTAAGGCGCTTTTGCCAGTAAATTCTGACCGGGCTGAAAAACAATAATTATGGCTGTAGGGGTGTTTATCCCTACAGATATGTGCCATTCTTGGTAGTAGAGAACACTGGATTTAGTTCATTATCATTGTTATGAAATTATATTTTTTATATTTTTGTTCATTTTACATATTTATTTTTACGATGTGCAAATAAGCACCTCTTAGCTTTTGTTAGTCAAACAAGTTGACAGATGCACAGAAGCAGCTGATTTGCGATTGTTCTCTGTTGCCTTGCGGTATTGAAATTCAGGGTGTGTGTTATACGGAAGGCAGTGAGTGAGTTTACCCACACAATCAGGGTTAATGTTACTTTGGTGAACCCACCTGCTTCCCACTGACAGCCTGTTAGATTTCTCCTTCTTAACTTTTCCATAGGAACGTCGCAGTGTAACCCTGCCAGGAGAAAAAGGTGATCAGTCACAAAATTCACAACGAACATGTAAAATCAATAATGCATGCCCAAGACACCAAAAGGGACTGACCCCAGATCCAAGAATCTCCTCTTGGTTTTTTTGTCCAAGATCACTGTGGGACTGCCGGGTTCCGCAGGGCTACTGTCGAGACCATCGTCTGAATACGAAGAGGTGTTGACAACACTTCACAACGTTACATCAAAAGAGCAGGGATGTTGAGCAGTGAGCTGCCTTTTCATTACTGATTCCTAAATGGGTAGCAATATGTTTTGATTCCAAGCCTAGTATTGGCAGCTCAAGACAAAGCTAACGAGCATTAGAAGGTAATTCTGTTCTTGATTTTTTGTTCTCAATAATAATTATCTGAAAATTTGAACCTTGAATTTCCCAAAAATTGGAAGCTTGTGACAGAAGATTTTATATAATTTGGTAAAACATTACATACCAACCTTCATTTTCATGTAAAATCCCATGGGGATTAATAAAGTATCAATTATTATTATTATTATTATTATTATTATTATTATTATTATTATTATTATTATTATTATTGTTGTTGTTGTTATTATTATTATTATGTCCCAAACCTTCAATTTAAAACTCAACACGTGATTTACATCTCAATGAAACCAATGATTACTCCTCTATTCTCAACCTCAAAACTGTCAATTTTCCTGTCACATGTGATATTTGATAACTTATTATGGCTGATTTTGCAATACAGAGCAGAGACAGACAGCATATGCAGCCCAGCGTCCTTCTGGTAAATGGAAACCCATCAGCAGGTTCTCTCTAAAATCAATCGCATTACTGTACAGCTCTGGAAAAAATGAAGAGACCACTCTATATTTTGTAAAAATCTGCTTTTTAAAATCCTGGTTTAATCCTGGTTCCGCTGGCAGAAGGCTATGCTGAGCAGCAGGTTGATTCCAGGTTCAAAATTTCTAAGACAGCAGCACACAAGAATAAAGTGAAGCAGGAGACACTGGGAACGAGCAGAAACCAGCCAGGTAGAGGGCAGAAGCAACTTTCTAATGCCGAAGATGACCGTCAACTTATTCGGCAGTGCCTCATAAATTGGAGGATGACCTCATCTGATCTTCAAAAAGAATGGAAAACATTAAGTGCAGGTGTGAGCTGCACTGCTAGGACAGTTTGTATCAGGCTCCTACAAGCAGGACTGAAGACTCGTAAGGTAAGGAAGAAGTCATTCATTAATTAGAAACAGGGAAGAGCCAGGCTAGAGTTACACAGTTTTACACAGACACACACCCATAAATTGAGAAATGAGTGAAAATTTTGCTGTGGCCTCTTAGTTTTTTAGTAGCCTGGCATTTTAAGGTACCAGAGCTGGAATCCCCTGTTTTAAGTGACACTAAGGTGACAGGCAGCTGTGAGAATAGTGACAGCAGTGTAACCTTCGCTCTCGGCGTGCTGCTCCCGGCGGATGTAGACGGGCGAGCTGTCCGAGCTGGGGGGTGAGCCCCTAGGGGTGGGGCACAGGGCCTCCTGTGACGGCGTGTTGGTCAGCTGCTTATAGCGCCCCCGGGGGGCGGGCAGGGCGGCCTCGCCCTCCTCCAGGCTTCGGCGCACCATGGAGGTGTCGAAGGCGAAGGCAGGGCTCCGGAGCACGGGCGAGGAAGAGAGCAGGGAGTCAGGCGAGACGGACGACCCGTGGATGGCCGAGTGGAGAGGAGAGCGCATGTTCTGCATGGGGCTGCCATAGCTGTCTATAGACTTCGGGGACAAACACACAAGGCGACGAGCTGCTGGGACGTCTCTTAAGACCCATTTCACTCAGATCATCCAAAGTGTGTGTCGGTACAAAGCAGTGTCAGGGATAAGAGGCAAAGTGTGCAATGAGGCATGATTATGTAATAGATGTAGCAGCACAGTATAGCATAGAGACTTTTGTGTATGTCTCATTTTTACATTCCAGCAAACCTTTAAACCACATTGTCTCTGGAAATATGTCATTCGTCGTACTTCTGTGCTGTCAGAATAATGGCAGATACGTATTTGCATCTGTAATGTTGCTTTCTACTAGTAATGCAGGATGTTGACATACACTTAAAAAGCAGCTGACGTGTATGGGCTTTTTGTGGCTGGTATTAAAATGCTTACTTCAGTGAAATAGAGAGTAACTGAGGGGTGTAGGAACTGGGGGGCATGTACCCCCCCTCCAATATTTAATATGGCTTCGTTCGTCCCTTTCAAAAAACAGACCTTTACATTTAAATTATTAAGTTGTGTCCTCCTCAATATCAAACTTTCTCCTATGCCATTATTTCACCTTCACCGGTAAACATGAGTCTTCTAGATCACTATGTTTATCTGTTTTTTGTCATGACATAATATGACACAATAGTGTATTTTGCGATAAATTACAAGAAAAGAAGACGGTCTCTCCCAGACTGTATGGTAAATGCAGTGGAAATGACTTTACTGGAAACATAGCAAAGGTGACCATCTCCCCCACACTTTACAGGAAACACAGTGGAGGTGACCATCTCCCCCCAACATTACGGTAAATGTAGCAAATGTGACCATCTCCCCTAAACATTATGGTAAACACAGCGGAGTTAACATGTTCTGCAGCACCTTCCTCTCCAGACTCTCATCTCCCTCAGTGGAGCTCACACTGTCACGGAACCGTGAGCGCGAGGGGCGGTGCCTCCTGGCTTTGACGGACAGCTGAGCGCGGGCCTTCTGCAGACTGCTGTCGAGTAACTCTGTCTCCGGGATGGCTTCATTCAGATCTAACAGGGGTAGCAGAGCAGAAACACACTAATGATCAAAGACGTTCAAGTGGCAAATACAAAGTACTAAAACTCACTGATGGCCATTTCAAAGTCAAGAACTTGCAATGTCAACTTGCGGATAATTTAAAGTTTATACAATTGCTATACATGATTGAGTCCTGATAAGTGTTCCCCCCCTAGAGGCGGACGGAGCTCTAGTGGTGCCCTCTAGAGGAGGGACATACCCTACTGCTTCAACCATTCCACATTCAGGCATACAATCAGCCATACAATCATACTTCATACAATAAGCCTCCGATGCCAGCCTCACCAACCAGCTGACATCACCTGTCACTTTCTTTCCTGTGGCCACATGATAACCCCCCACCACTCCACCCCCTCTAGACTGAGGATATTGAGACAGGACAGAGTCTGGCCATCTCTTCACAGCACCATCCAACATCAGAGCAGACTGAAAAGGCAAGGAGGCGTAACCAAAAGCAGATACATGCTGCCACACCCGTGAGGGAGGTATATGAGCTGAAACACTGCAGTAAAATGTGCAAAGTGAAAACCATCACGCACAGTACCCCCATTCCTCAGGGAATCCCCGGCACAGCACCCCCATTCCTCAGGGAATCCCCGGCACAGCATGCCCATTCCTCAGGGAATCCCCGGCCAGGTTCACCTTAACATCATGCACAGATGGGTCCTGCCTGACACCCAAGGTGGATTAGACTGGTAGTACTCTACCCTTTTTTTTTTTGATACCAAACCAGACACTAGAAAGCCCTCAGAAAGCAGTGTTTTTCCATTCATCCATTCTCCATAGGCACTTGTTCTTTGCAGGGTCGTGGGGGGCCGAGTGCCTATCCCAGAAGGTACGGGCACAAGGCAGGAAGGGGTGGGCAACCCATCACGGCACAGGAGATTTTCTTTCCTTGAAATTATTATTTGAATGTTTGCCAATAATGTTAACTGGTAGACTTCTCCAAGCCCTGCGACCCTCTGTGGTGTGTGTGTGTGTGTGTTGGGGGGGGGGGGGGTTGTGCTTCATTGATCCATACAGCTATATTGTCTGGAGCTTGAGCTCCTGGTGAGACTACCCTAGGTGAACAGGTCTGTGGGAAGAAGCCACATATTATAATCCATCAAACTTCCCCATCTGATAGGTATATGGGCGTAAATCATGGAGTGATGGGGGGTTGTGACCCCCCCCCTCCAATAATCAAAACCAGCTAATAGAACCCCCTGGAGCCCCTTAAAAGGGTGTTGACCTCAACCTCCCCCAATCTTCAACCCAGTGTAATGCTCTTGGGTAGGTACCAAGAAAGACCAGGGTACCCTGCCTGGAATAGGATTACCAAGACCCCCCCCAAGAGCTGTATGCTGTAGGGTGGTCTGATGCTTGGGCCACCCGCACAACCTGGCCTGAAATGGCAGTGTGATTTGGGCAAAAGGTATGAATGGGAAGGACGCAGATGGATCTTGGCATGGGACAGTGGATTAGGAAGTATGTAATGTTACTTTCCCCACAGGCAAGAAGCTTAAGCTGTTTTGGGAGACATAAAGGTATTGTCTGGATGTAGCTGACCATATCTCAACACACAGAGGTGAATTCCATGTGCTGACTAAAGCCAGTAACATGTCTAAGTCAAACATGTTCAAGGTTTCAATTGTTGCCTAAAGGTTGGAGCTGGTCTGGGTGACATCCCTAGGACCTGCTGGTGGACACCAGTGGCTAGGGAAGCTGTTTAGCTGCCTTCAGGGCAGTCCTGCTCTCCTGAGTTGGATAAAAAAGAATGACAGGCACGAAGGGTTGCAACAAAGGCAAGAAGTTTGGCTATGGGTGGAATTTGGAGATGTTTTAACAAACCGGTAATTGTAAGGAGCAGACAGGACTTTGCTCAGGTTGTGTTCAACAGGAGTGAATAAGTGCTGACCAGCTCTGGCGATGCAGCAATAGAAGGCATACGTAAGGAAGGAAGTCCATCTGGCAGAAACTTCTGGTAGATCAGAGTCTATCACTACAGCCAAAGTTTCTGTGCTGGTCAGTAGGCTCCCTAGTGGAACAACTGCAGGGGCGGATGAAATCCATTTGGAATTATAGGAGGACTAGTGGCTGTGTTCGAGCTATAGTGGAGCACAATGGTCAGCATCTAACAAACCTTAAGCCCTAAGGAAACTAGATATTGAGATATTGCAGATTCTGACCTGGCTGTAAAACATTGGATCAATTCTTCTTCTTCGAGTTGTGTGATGATTTGCAGCCATATACTAATCAGTGCTTTGTGGATGTGGAGAAGGCATATTAATTGCATACCCCAGTATATGGGTTGGGGTATCAAGATTGCTACTTTACAGTCTTCATTTGGACGTAGTAAGCGCTTTAACTGCATACTTGGCACAAGGTCAAAGTAATTTAGAGTGGGTGTTAGTCTCTGGTGAGTGTACTCCTTAAGAGGAGACAGGGGATGTGATTCGAGGATCTCACAAGGATGCCAGCAAGGAGCTACTCTGTTCAGAGGTCCTGCGGCAAATACAGGTCACGTTGTAGGGAATATATTTCCTGGCAACCTTGAGAAAGGGTGAGGATCCCGAATAACAACCTAGGGTCTATGACCCTGGAATGAACGGCCTGATTTGAATAGTCACTGTGTCGTGTCGGGCGGGATGAAGGACTCAATGGTTGCAAAACAAAAGGGGGTTAATTAAACAAACAGAACATAAAACAGGAAATAAACCAGACTGCAAGAGATCAAAATGGGAGTTGCAGAAGAAGGCAGGGCACAGGCTATTTGAGGGTATAATGTCAATAACCGGACTGGGCAACACAGGACTGGGAAGCATGTATATATGGGACTAATGAAGGAGCAAACGAGAGGCAGCTGGGAGTGAATAACGCAAGGGTTAGGAACGAGAGGTAAGACAAATGAGTAACAGGTGTGGCTTGTTAGGGTCACGCTAGGGAGGAGACAGGAGGGTCAGGTGGACATGGCAGGCAGGACATGACACTCTGACCTTCATCAGGAAAAATGGTAAGAAGATAATGATGAAGATTAACTGGGGGTAATTGACCTTAGGGCCACTACTGTAATCCTGTCTGGATGGAATGAATACATGCGAGGGGAAAGTAATGACCATACTTCTGTTTGAAAAACAATATTAGTTAAACTCGTATATAGATGGACTCATATTTATGTGATTTAAACCAGTGAAATTTTAGAATTACACTGCAATAAACATATAATAAAGTCAAACATTTTTACGGTTAATTGGTAAAAAAACTACATAATACAATTTACTTTCAGGATTTTAAAACAGTGCTGTTGAATTCAATTTTATTCAATGCACCTTCGTTTATAAGAAGTAATTAATTATAAAAAGAGATATGAAAGGTTGTGTACTCTGGCAATCAAGTATAGCCAAATTCAAGGGCACTTTCAATTCTTTCTATTAAGAATTCAGATTGCATTTTTGGGTAGTCATTCATACCAATCAACCAAAAACAGACATCATAAAATACTGAGAGGGGTCTCCTGTGTTGGAGAACAAGCAAACTGTGCATGCCCCATAAAGTTAGTTTAATATTTTCTAACAACTAATTTCCAATAAACAATCTATTACTTAAATGAACTAATATTGTTATTCAGAACTGCTTATGATTTTGCCTGTAGACAATTTACTTGAAAAATGAAGACTATATACATTTCTTATCCTTAAATTTACAGCCCTTCTGGAATTTGAACTGAAAAACACAAGTTAAATATTATGAAACCAGTTAATTATCATGAAACTAGACAGAGGAATTACAAATATAGTAGTCTATTTGATGCATGTTCTGTCTATTCTTAATACTATTTTGTTCTTTAATAATTGGCAAGGTTATTCTGTTGTATGTATTGTTAAAATACATTATGAATAACAGTGTTAAAAAAGCTAACAAATGCTCCTTTGTTCATTCATCTTCCCTAAGCGCTTACCCAGATTAGGGCCATACTGAGCCTGGGGCCTGTCCCAGGCAGCAGAGTGCACCGGCCAGGGAGAGTCCTTGACACGGTGCCCGTAAATCATGGGTACACACTCTCACACTATGGGTGCTTCCGACATGCCAGTTCACCAAACCGCATGTATTTGAACTAAAGGAGGAAACTCAGACAAGCCCAGGGAAAACTTGCTAATTCCACACAGACAGAGCAAAGGACAGGGAGAAACCCCCCAGCACTGAACATGTGAGGACACAGCGATACCCACTGCACCCCCACCGTTTTATATGAATTTTAAATGGTTGGGGAGTGTGTACATATTGTTATTGTTTGGGGGCATATATAGATGTGTACAACTTAAAAGACTTATCCAGAGGATGCAGAATTGATTTTGGAAAGTTGACATTGTAACGTAAGAGAACGGATGCTGTCGTCTGTCATATTGAGTGAGGACTGGTAACTTTCATTTTCCTTGAACACACAATAACAGTGAAAATAAATCAGGATCTGAACAGTGCATAAACTGGTTAAAGGGTTACAACATCCATCCCTTATGGAGGAAATGTGCTCCTCACTCATTCTGGGAGGGGATCAGAGCTCAGAGCTCTTGCAGCATAATCAAGAACCACTGAAACCAGTACCGACTGCAGAATAAGTGACGTTTCCCATTTCCCCATGGTCCTTAGGTGGAAGCCCTGACTGCCATATGCAGGCTGGTCTCGGGTTACTTCCTGTTTTTGCACTTAAAGCATTTCGGTCATTCGATTACCAACGAGCAGATTTTTGAGAAAAAATAAAAACGTGCAATATCCGTGTGTTGCAGAGCTTCCATTTTTCACCAGCCCAGCTCTCTGGAAATAAGTGGAGCTCCTAATGCATTAAATCAATTAATACATGTCCTGTACCATGACTGAGTCAGACTGCTATTGGCCAGAGAGGCACTCCATTCAGAGATGCTCTCCTCCATGTCCATCTGTCACAGCGCCGTTCTGCAGTGTGCTCAGAAGTCCCCATAGCTAGACAGATCAAAATACACACAGTAGCGTATTGCTTGCATGCTGATCAAAGGTGACAGGAATGTTCATGGTGCCAGATGAACGTCAACATGAAGCTAATCATGTTAATTTAAGGTGGCAACTGTCATAAAGAGGTCCGTCAATAAAGTGGGAGAAATGGATAGACTTTCAGGGGCACTGGGGGGTGTCAGGGTCAGCTCCTGTGTCCCTTCCCCGTTTGGCCAGCAGGTGTCGCTGGTCATCCTGTCCCTTGTGTTGTCAGTCTTTGTGTTTTCCCCTGCTTCCTGTTGGCCGCATGGCTCGACTCATTGAGCATGTGGTGGTTTATCAACCTTCTGTTGCATGTTTGAATCCCGCCCCCTCTGTTTTTGTATTTTGTTCCCTAGTGTTTAATTTGTATGAGTTTTTCTCGTTCCTGTGTCTGGTGATTTTTGTATTCAGTTTTGGTTTCATGTTTTAAGCTTTACTTATGTTTTATCTGTTTTGTTACTCCCAGTGTTAGATCCTGTTTTTCCCTGTTTCTTGGTTAGTTCTTAGTTTTAGTTCATTGAGTTAATTAGTTTGTGTGTTTTCCTGATTGCTCGTTGTTTTGCACCCTCCCCGATTGGATAAATGTCTGTCTCACTCCTGCTGTCTCGTTACCCTGTTCAGTTTTAGTATTTACGTCCCTGCCTGAGTTTGGTTCCTTAGTGATTCAGTGTGTTGGATGTTATTGATGGTTTTGAATATTCTGTTTGTAGCCTGCCTGTCTTGACCCTTTTATAAATTTAGTCTTTGTTTATCCCCTTTAGTTTTTGACCCTTCGTGGTCCTTTTGGTTTTTGTAGTGTTCTTAGTATCTTCTATTTTGTTTAATAAACCCCTGTCTGGTGAGCCGCAAGTGGGTCGCCCACATTTTCTGTTCTGCCCTGCACTATGCCTCATCCTCACATGAAACCCGCCCAGATCTTTAACAGGGGGGGTCCACCTGTCAGCACCATGCCCCCTGCGTGGCAAATTGTATTGCCCATTCAGTAGAATTAAGTCAAATAAAACAAGAATATAATTATGGGGATATATTATGCTATGACCTCATCACTCATGTTAAATGTTGCATGAGTTCAATGTCGTGTCTCTGCATTTGTTCACAAAAGGAGAACAAAAGTGAAAATGAGCAGAGGGACTGTCGACCTGCTGGAGTGAGTTCCTGCAGCCCGCACAGCATATGCTCAGTAACATCATCCTTCTTTACCCAGCAGCCACGAGGGTGCAAAGCGAGGTGCAACCTGGATGGGATGCCAGTCTGGTGCTGATCGCCAACACAGAGGGGCTGGGGGTACATTTGAGACCTCTGAGCAGTGATCTGGAGCCAAGCCGGGAGATCTCAGATGACAACGGCACCCTCTTGAGTGACTGCTGCTCCCAGTAACGTAACGGTTTAGTATGTTAGACCAAACCTGTGGCACACTATAGTAACATCAGAGTACCACTCATTCCTGGGGAGTGAGTAGCAGCATTGTCACTATATTTTAGCAGCAACCCAGTATATACTATCCATTCCTTTCCTGTAACCACTTGTCTTGTTCAGGGTCACGGGGGGTCTGGAGCCTATGGGCACAAGGCAGGGAACAACCCAGGATGGGGCATCAACTCATCACAAGGCACACTCACACACACATACACACATCATTAGGAAATTTGATTATTGCAATTAACCTCAGCATGTCTTTGGACTGTGGGGGGACACCAAAGTAGCTGGAGGAAACCCCACGACGACACGGGAAGAACATGCAAACTCCACACACATGGAATCATGGCAGAGACTCAAACCCAGGTCCCAGAGGTAACAGTGCTAACCACTGTGTAACCCAGTATATTTTTGTTTTATTACAAACTGAGCTTTGAAATTTTAACAGCAAATACACCCAGTACCAAAGCAGGCCATTAGGGATCCAGAAAGCACAGAACATTGCTTGCCTGAACAACGGCATTGGCCAAAATGGAAATGCAGAAGTAAAGGCAGGCATGTCATCGATCTTCTAGTTATGACCTTCTGTCAGCCGTAGGAGGTGCAGTGTCTGTTCAGAAAAGCCAATAACTGTTCTTATAAAATCCTGCTTTTTTCATTCTCCAAGGTCTTTCCCCTCCCTGGGCAGACTGATATAAACAGCAGCTTTGCTGTACTTAGAGAAGCCCCTGATTGGCCATTGAGGAAAGCAAAACAAGCCAACGTTATCAACAGTGCAAACTTCCCATTCAATAGACGGGAATTATAGGAACCATGGCACTGTGTGCTGTGATTGAAATTGGGTCTCGCTTGGGCTTGCCGATGACTGGATTACATGGTTAAAAATGGTTCCATGACTTTGAGAGAAATGCACTGGTGACTGAGTGCCAACTAAACTGGGGATTGTTCAGAAATTAATCTCAAGTGTGTAGCATAACCGAAACAAAATCGCTAAAACAAAATGAGTGACTCGTATAAATGAAATCCAGAGTGTTATGCCTATTGATCAGCACTTTGTGGGAGGCTCAGGCATCAGAAAAGCAGCCGCGTCTCATAAATCCCCCAAACCTCTCTCTTGACAGACCGGTTTCATCTACGCTTGTTTTGGCAGATCCGTGACTTTTTTCGTTAATGTAAATGTTCAGCTTTGCTAACTGATGAATCGCTCTCCGGAATGACAAGTAAAGCTGCCCAAGAGATTGCTTTGTTCGCAGCATGAATGCAAGGGATTGTTCGGATACTGTCTAAAAGCAGCTGTGCCCAGTAGCTAATGCCAGAGGGACCAGAATTCATACTCCCTTCAGCATTTATTTCTGTTATTAAATGAAGCGGTTTGCATCAAAGGACATCCAATACCACCAAGCTTTCCTGTGTTATACTAATTCAATTATATTCCACAGTAAATGAACCAAACCACAAATTATTAAAAAAATCTACTTATTTCTCTTTCGCTGGCTAGCAACAAACATATTCTATTTTTAAGTCCATTTTATTAAAAAATGCTTTTGAAAGGCACTCTGATATATAAAATTGATAACTGCCATTGTCTGAAATTAAACTCTTCATTCATTTTTACTTCCTATGAGCATTACAATCGTTTGTTTTGCTGCCCATTCTGCGCACCATCCATGCACACCAGATAACATCCATTACATTAGTAGGGACTAAAACACTGCAAGGCGTGGTTTAAACCTTCAATGGAAATTGGTAACATGCACACTCATAGTGCACTGAAATGCAACCTCCAAGACGTCCTACATGGATCCCAGTTTTATCTATAGTTCTAAGCATATACTGAAATTTCTCTTCTTCAGAAATGCTTTGTTATATTTATTAGGGAGTGTGATTGCTACCTCAGTCCAAATCCAGCAAATTCCATTGCCTAGTGTTGGATACTTTGCATGTGCCTATCAATCCAAAGGCACACAGTAAGTGGACTTAATTCACCTTGATAAATATCACTCCCAGATAACTGAGAGCTTCTGCCAGGCACACAGCCATGCTGGATACGTGTCTGAATGCACGCACATGTGTGCACAGATGACGCATGATCTTTATGAGCTCCCATTTCGCACCATAAAACCCAGCGACATGGTGCTGCATGCTGCTCATCCTATTAAGCTGTCAGTTACAGCAGATTATCACTACGAATAATGGGGCAAGTGATGCATCAGGGCGGTAGCAAGGCGTTTTTGGTGTGGGTTAATGGTCTAATGTCTGCTGCATTACTCTGTTCCTTCCTGTAGCCGGACCAGAGGAACCATCGTCTTAGTGCTGCTAAAACTGCTTAATGTGGAGAATTCATGCAGCAATGTTCTGTTGTTGCAGCCTGTGGACCCTTTAGATTATGATGAGTAAGTGCTTAAATGTCCTGTGCTTCTTGGAATGAGCATCACGTTGTATTGGAAAAATGTTATGTAAGATGGATGGATGGATGGATGGATGGAAGGATGGATGTGCACACCCCCCCCCCCCAGCATCCTAACCCCAGTCACACCCCCCACCTGATCCTCATGGTCAGCCTGACCACAGTAAGCGCTGAACAGCCATTGTGAGTGTCAAGATCAAGACCTT
>JAODJW010000094.1:30384830-30398210 GCA_026777045.1 Hyperopisus bebe
GAGCCACCCCCCCCACCACCCTAACCCACTGACCCACACCCCCCAGCACCCTAACCCACTGCCCCACCCCCCCAACATCCTAACCCCCTGAGCCACACACCCCCCCCCCCCTCCCCATATCTAGAGATAAAGTGAGAGGGAGATCGATGACATTCAATCAGGTATGAGATTATAATTATGGATGCCATGTAGATGGCAATTCTCCAGAATGTCCTATTATCTTTCTGGTTCTTCAGGTTCCTAATACCAAGTACATCACTGTGATAATTCAGTCCATCCACCTTATACCTGATCAACTCTTCTAATTTTTTCATCAGCTTTTCCACATTTTACTGTCTTTTCCGATTCATTCATTCTCATAATATACCGCAAATACAGTAGCTTCTTATGTATTTTGCAACACCAAAGTACCAGCTGCACTTGCTGTCTTATTTTCCAGCTTTCACATCTATATAGGCATAAATGTCACAAAAATATCACTTTATGAATGATTCTGGTCTAGAGATATTGCAGTATTTCTGACGATTTCATTTATTTGCCCTTCACTGCAGCTCTCCCAAGTGTCAGTCTGCAGTGTATGTCTGCGATGTATATCTTGACTATTGGATTCTTTGTTGCTGATGATTGTTCCAAGGAAGTTGAAGTGGCCTAATACATCTTCACCATCAACAAAGCTAGCAGCCAGACCTGTGGTCACAACCCCCCAGGACTGGAAGTGGGGAACCCCATTCTGTGTAATTCTAATCAGTGTTGCGAAGTACATGTTAGGTAACTTTAAATAATTTCAGGAAATATCTACATCATTATTTTCTGGAGTTGTGTGCATGATTCTCCTTGTTAATGGTGACAACAAGAGTAAGGGCAGGGACAGAGCCAATGCAGTTTGATTCATCATCTGTGAACCTACCTGCTTCAGGGTGCATGGAGGAACATAGCACAGGTTCTGCTAGATGGTAGCGGATTTATCATTCTGTAAGTCACAGGGCACATACAGAGGGGTTTATGCAGAGCAGACCCAGAATGCACCTCTTAGCATGAGCACCTGACTGCTTGCTGGTGCCCAGCTCCTCCGGAAGATTCTCCAATGAGTCAGTTAGTCAGAGCACCCCTGCTGCCGGAGGACTACCCCAACTCAGCAGCACAATGCCCTCAGGTAATAATTAGCAAAAGGAGAAACAAAACCACAGCTTGAGTCACTCGATCCCCGAGCACAGAGACCATGCAGGATAGGCAGGAATGACTGTAGCCAGGTATTTGTAAGGAAAGCTTCAAAAATAAGTTTCTTGTGGAAAAACCTTCTCAGAATCTCAATGTATTGGATTTACTACCTGATTCATCACATTCAAATCAATAGAGAGCCTTTACCTCAGCCGCCAGCGCATAATACAGAAAAAATACAGGCAAAAACCCTGTGGAAAAATAGACCGGCATAGCTGGATACCAGTATGACCAGCACAATGCATGGTCCAGCAGCTACACCAGCACCAAACCAGCACTAACCAGCATCTAACCAGCATAGACCTTCATAACAATCATGCTGGTCTATGTTGTTTTTTTTTTCAGATGAAAAGCTCATGTGAATTGCTTCACTGTTTGGATCCAGAAGGCTTGGTGTACAGTCTTGTTCTCTTAGGACAGTAATTAAATCTATCAAAACCGGGGGGGGCACATGATGATTTACAGGGTCCAATGGAATGGTGTCTCCTAAACTCAGCCCAGAATTATAGTTCAGTAGCATTGGGTGACAGATCAAAGAACCACCATTGTTCTATAAGCTATATACTACATTAGATCCAATTGGGAAAAGCTGCTGCTTCAGCAAAAATTACCCTGCATGTCAGTGTCTCCCCTAGGCGATGTTAGATGTATAACTCAATGAGCACCACATCAGAAAGGGCTACAAGATCTCCCCATCACATTTTGATAAACAGCACAGATTTAAACAAGGGAATTTTCCATGAGGTGATGCTGTTATTTATAGAGTGGTGAGGCAGGCTGGCCAATGCGAGCTGGAGCTCTTGTAAAAGGCATGCTGAGGCCTTCGAAAGCGAAGGACAGCCTGGGTCTTGCAATATCACAACCTAATTAGTCTGCCTTCCTCCCCCTTGCTGACAACCCTTTTAGGTAGTTATCTTATTATTGTGCAAGTAAGCCTCTGGCCACAGCACCAACGGCGTACTGGGAAGCTGGTGGGGTGGAGGGGCAGACATGTCTATAGACACAAATCATTGTCGTAACTGTCACTCCTGTCCAAAGTAAGCATCTCAGGATCGACTGCTCAGACTAATGACGTTGTGGTGTCTAAACGAAGGCTAATTCAGCGCAATCGCTTTGTGGCTCTGTTTGATGTGCATTTAACTGCTTCCCCACCAAAGAAAGGGGAACACTCATGCTTACCTAAATGCAATGCCACGCGTGCTTGCCCACATCTGGTCACGTCGTATTTAAAGATGCATGAGCTCAGTTTTAATTGTTTAGTCTAAACCCACTGCTCCAAATCAACTGATCTGTGAAGCGAGGTTGTTGGATAGCAGAAGGCCCCTACTCTGCAGCATGATGTAAACGGCTAATGGACTATGGCTTGAGGAGGTCAGATCATTTAAGCACGATAAGAAGCTCCACGGGGCTGTCTGACGGACACAGCAGTTGCGCCGCTGAACCCCACATGGAAGGAACGGAGCCAACCAAGTTATTACTGAAGCAAGGCTAACCAGCTATCAGCATCGTGACCTCATTCCCTGGTTCATTTATGCCACAGCAGGAGCATGAAAGGGGTCCATACTTTGTTTATAGAACAGGATGTACAAAATCTGATGCATTAATGTTGAGTCATTTAATTTCGATCTATGCATTTCATCAAAATATGGAAGATCAGTGGATTTTGTTGATCATTTTTATTACTGTGCAATTTGTGCTTCACTAAGTAGCTTTTTCAAGTAGGCCATGAAAGGAACAACCGCTAAATGGGACCTTAATTTTACTAAATTTGTGTACTAAAAGAGAAGTGATGCAGCGTGGCCCCTTCTGGTCATTCCTCATGATGATTCTCTATGACAAATAGAGATATATTTTCATGTCATGCCTCGTTATTCAGGACAGAGTGCAGCTGTAGCCATGGATGGCTAACAGCTAACTCCACACTCACCCTCCTTTCAGTGCTATTTTTTCCTCACAGCTTTAAGGTGCATGTCTTTATATGTCTATGCATGCTAACACAAATGCCCCCACCAGCAGACTGAATCAGTCAATGCTTTTATATAGTACTATTTCTTCTTGAACACATCTCAGTTCCTGTGCTCACAAAGACCTTCCTTGACTGCATTTTCACTAAATATTGACCAAGCCCTACATCCCCTCCCCCACAGTAGATGCTTGATGGTTCATAAATAAAAGAAGACAATATCCTCCCCAAACCCCCAAACTGACTTCCCCCCGGTCTGAAAATCCACCGGCTCCACCCCCACCAGTGTCTGTTCTGCAGTCCAGACAGGAAGGTGATATAGAAGCAGCGTAAGATGAACTCCATGCCTGTGTCTGTGAAGCCAGGCCTCTGCCTCTCTCCAGGTAACCTTAGGGCGAGCAGATAATCCATTTCAGGGGGGACACTTTGAGCTGCTTCAGGTTTTACACTCTGAAACTGAAAGGCTCCTCTGCTTGGCTAAATAGTTCAGTTCTTCTTGTGCTGTGACTGGTTTGTTTCCTTGATTGAAAGTCCCTAGCATTAGTGACACATACATGCTTATAGCAAACTGACCAATCAGCACACAACAAGAATTCAGTTCTTAAGTGAAATCCAGGTCCTTTTAATTGAAATGACAGTTTACAAATCCTGTCCTAGCTGAAGTGTCCCCCCTGACAGGGACTATCTGGTCACCATAGTAAACCTCTAGTACAGGTGGAACAGGTCAGGCGCAGCTGGGAGTCAATCCTGTGGCACAAAAGCCACAATCTGCATGACTGCTGAGGATTAGTTCACTGAACTGAAGATCCCTCCTGAGGGACCGGGTAAGTCAGCTTGTGAAGTGTTAGTGCCTACAAATGCCAAAGCAGACCTGCTGTTTGAAAAAAGAAATCATAGAGCATTCATAAATGCTTAATATCATCAGCATCAGAAAGGATCCTGGGTTGTTTTGACCCACTGATCTGACTGTGGTGTGAATGACCTTTCTTCAACATTTAAAGCCATTTTAATGAGAAACCAGCAAGGTAACTCCCACCGTCCAGTAACCTAACGCTGTCATTACTGTCCTATAAAGGCAAAACACAGTAACACTGTCCACCTGTACACGTAGCAGAGAGTGTTTTCTTCAAAACCGAGCATAGCTGATATATTTTGCCACAACATAAAACACAGCATAAGAGACCTGATTTTGGTCATAACGCAGTTTTCATAAAATATGTGTACGGCAGATTAGTAACTTCAGCGTTTGGCAGGTTTTTTTACATCCCAGCTTGGAGACTGTGTGGGCATTTCCACAAAGGATATACATTCCAACAAAGTAAAGGCCCATGTTTGCATTTTGAGATAAACTGGGACCTCAACGCATATTTGTTAGGCGAAAGCTTAAGAATGCAGCGCCTTTTATAGGGCCTGAAGCCTCTGTGCTGAAAGACACAGAAGAAACGGGAATCATTTCAATGCAGCATGCAGGGCCAGCGAGGAGCTGCTGGGGCAGGAGAAACTGAATCCTGCAGGCTGGCAAATCAGGTAACTGGATGCCGGTGTTCCCCTAGTGCAAATGGATCTGTGCTCCTGCTGACTGTCTGATGTAGCAGGAAAGCACAGACGTGCAATAAAACGCTATATTTTTGGAAAGCTCTGTTCCCTTTACCGTCTCCACGCCTGCATTTGCTTTGTATACTGTAAAACATCTAGGATAACTCAATGATCTTTTTTAGTGCAGGCCTAAATCATTGAAAATAACCCTCAAAGTCTTAAAGTAACAGGGATTCGACAGTGTAGCAGCTTCTCCTCACACTAAGGAGCAGCCGTTTCGTCAGCCAGCAGATGGGGTCATGGCACCTGTGAGGTAAGCGGGGCGGTAAGGAGGCCGGCTAGTGGGGACTCACCAAACACATTCTCCATCTCCCCGGGCTGTGAGGCAGACATGGCAGTGGCTATTAAACACAAAGGGAGACAGAAAGAGAAGAATCGCTGTAGACACGCCCGCGTCACCGAGCAGAGCACTGTAAACACTGACAACTGGTAAATTGGTAAGTTGGAAAGGTGGGTCTCTGCCACTATGACCACAGGCTTCTCCATTAACTGCAGAGATGCTAGTCAGCCCCATTTTAACAAAGGGGGCTTAAAATTCTTATAATTTTTTGTTTATTCAAATACTACAGATGTTAGACCCTTTTTTCATGTGCCCGACCGTAATCTATTTAATGATTAATTTAGCTGTTTAGATGAATATATATATATAGCAGAGCCCCCCCTCCCCAAAAAAAATAAAAAAATAAATTGGGGTATATAGAAAACTTTAGAGGTCATGTACATCGTAATGAACACCAAATTTGTATTGATTTAAAATATACAATGGAGAAGTCAAATCCCAGGAAATCCCATTTTATGGACACAGCAAGTGCCTCCAATAGGTTAAGTCACAGCCAACTGTGACTGTCTCCATTTTCTTTGACACCCTCTGAAAAGTCATAATCATGGAGGGAAGTTCATGCTTAACCTCAGTGATTAGAGCCCTGTGCAGATTCCAGTCTGCAAGAAATGAGACAGAAGCGGCAGAACGGAGCCGTCTGCCTGTAGCTGAGTCTCTGGCTTAGCACGATGTCGGCGTAGCTCCCGTGTGGCTTGATTACTCTTTGTGATTGTGGACATCACTGTTGCTCTATAATAGAAGCCTTGCGGCTTGACGAGGTGAACTGAGGTCTTCTCTCTGAAATCCTTTTCTCTCTGCTTGACTGTCTTCTGTCCATTAGCAGCAGTGATGTGGTCTGTGACGAGGCGGCAACTGCAGGAGGGTTAAAGCCACAACTCAAAGGCAGCACCCAGCTTTGAGCTGCGGCACGGATGGGCGGCCTGGCCGCTCGCCACGGGCACGTGTAACGCATCGTCCAGGGGCCGGTGACCGAGCGGGAGGGAAGGGACGCCATCTGCTGCCTGGCTGCCTGCGGTCCCGGCCTCCATATGGATGAGCGGAAGGAGGTATATGGACATGTCCAGCCTGCAAGGCTCCACAGCACACGGCACAAAAAGCAAGTAGGGTGGCGAGGAGGGGGCGGCGGCTGGTTTGGGGCTGAGCAGTCAGTACGCCTCCTATATGAGTGAGACTGGTTAACGCCCAGCACTCAACAACAGCTTGCTGGTCTCTGGATTCCACCAGGGACTAAGACAATCGGCTTCCAGTAATGGGCCAAGGTATAAAGGAAGTAGCCAGGAAACTGGATTTGAGCCCATAAATCTAATCAATTTTATGATCCTGTCAGGCAGGCCCAAGACTGCCAAGATGGCCGTCAAGGTAATGCTTTAAGAACTGCAGGTGACAGGAAGGACAGGAAGCGTTAACAGTAAAATATATATGCAAATGCATTCATTTCACGGGAGAAGCTCACCCCAAAGAAATTTGTGCAAGGGAGCAGAGAGGGCAATAATCATTTGGAATGAATTTTTAACCGTTATCCGCCCCTAAGACAACGTGTCTCTGTTAGCAGGCCTAGTGATGCACGTTCGTCTTCGGGGGGATGAGTGCTCATTTATGGCTTGTATGGGTGTCCTGGTCTATCGGGAATGAGCAACAGGGGCATAAACCTCAGAGAAAGATAAAAAAGAAAATGGGGGGGGGGTGAGGGGGGTCATGCCTGCAGCTGTGGAATTGACTCAATACATATGACAAATGGGGGAGTATGCTTGGCAGAACCTGACCCCCCCCCCCAGGCAATAATAAGGTCACAGCCATGAACCAATGGGATGTCACAGAGCCCTGCTCCCAGCAACCGAAAGAGATGAAAGATAATTGGGTGAACGCCCCAGGAAGCATAGATCAGATGGATTGATAGAGAGATTAAAACGGACAAAGGAGAGCGAAAGAGGGGCCCAGGGAAGTAGGGAACGTGGGCCAAAATGACGAGGACCTCGCCCCTCTTACTCTTCGCGTTTAGTTGGACAGACACACGTGTTCGGCTGTGGGAGGAGCTGACGCCCATCCAGGTAACGCGGCACGGACTCCGGAGCGGAACGCGTGCGACACGCTGGGCACCAACGAGGTCGGGGGTAAGGAGCAGGCCTGAGCCCCGATTCGGGAGGAGTTGCACAGTGGCAGCTAGAGCAGCCGGGCAAGAAGCAGCCGGCCTTGCGTCACGCCATCCCCAGGGACCAAGCTGGTCCCACCGACGCACACGCCACGAACAGAACCGGCACGCTTCTGACAAACGAGACCGCCACAGTGTTATACAGTGAGCCAGCTTCAGAAGAGCAGGTGTGCCGAGTTTGGATAGTTGTTGAGGCTTATCAGATGCGGCGGGGGTGTGGGGAGGGGGGGGGCACTTTCATGTGGGAAACAACACAGCAAGCATGCTCATCTCAGCGCCGATTCCCTCACTATCATTGTCTCAGTTGGCCCCGTTTGCCAAGGTAGGAGGCCAACAATTTCAAAACAAACCTGGGGGGGTGCAGGGGGGCGAGACACATCCTCCCTTCCATCTCATTTTCACTTGTTAGTTCTGGCAGCGCGAGACATTTAACGTGACGGTGATGCCGTGTGAATGTGAATCTGAGAGGACAGGCTTCGAAAATGCAGGGGGTTGACAGCCATGCAGTCGAAACTCACCTTAAATTGCAGGCATGCCGCAGCTGCACTTAGAGGACGTGGCTGGCGAGCATCACTCTTCTACGTGGTCCAGCGTTCTGTCCCGGGGACCACGACGCAGTCGAACGCATCCACGGGGAGAAGCGGCCTCCTGGATCTGCTGACGGGCAGGCGAGCGGTGTGAGGCAGCTCAGCCAAGGACAGGCAGGAGAGCGAGCGAGAAGGAGAGGCAAGAGAGCGAGAGAGAGAGAGAGAGAGAGAGACCGCGAGAGAGAGAGAGTGTGCGTTGAAGAGAGAAGGAGGGGGAGGGAGGGACGGAGGGAAGGGAAGACAGACACGCACGCACGTCAGCCGGTTAAATCTTAGCTCTGCCACCCAGTCTCGCATTTGGAGCTGGCCGTGTTCTTGTGTTTCTGAGCACGGAGGTTACAGGGTGGGGGAGGGCAGCAGACGGGGAGAGTGATGCCGATTGCAGTTTTTTAGGAAGAAAGATCGATCTGCCCAGGCAAAATGTGGTCCGCTGGTGAGGAGAAAGAGTTTGGTGCTCCATACTGACTCTTTGATCCTCGCTGAAAGGATTCATAGTAAGATCCTGAACAATACAATAAGATGGTCAGCAGCAGGGGTACAGTCTGAGCTGTATATTTCTTACAGAGATATTAAAGATGTTTTTTCCATAAACAAAGTGCAACGGATGGCTGCCTTTTTCAAATTAAATGTATTCAGCTTATAGCTGATTATTCGGGTCTGGGTGGTGGGCAGTCCCAAAGCCTATATGGGGGGCAAAGGGCACAATTCTGGATGCGATATCAGTGCATAGCAGGGTACATAAATACACAACATAACATGTCATGCCATCTTCAAGTCAAATGTCCCATGGAATATTCCACTGCCATTATATATATGTGTGTGTGTGTGTGTGTGTGCAGTATATATAGTATGTATATGTATGTAGCAGATTTCAAATATTCATATAAGAACACTGCCTTAAGGTTCTAGTCTCGTTCCAGCTCTAGAAACCTGCCCCTGTGTTATTTTTGTTTCTGATCTATTCCCATCCCAGCATCCTTCCAAAGATCAAAGGCACATGAAACATGGAAAGCACCCCCAGCAATATGACCTCAGTGACCTCACATAGGCACCTGCTGGTCTCATCTCCATGCAGTAATAAACCTCACCTATACACAATGCGGGTATATTATGGGGAATATTATTTGATCAAGTTTTTACATAAATAACCTGTAAATGATCTTTGCGATGTGTTGTAATTTATCGACCCACCCATCCATCTTCCATAACTGCCTCTTCCAGGATGCAGGGCATATGAGGCGGGGGGGCACCCGGGATGGGGGGTTTTTATTTATTAATGCAAAAACAGTAAATTTACTAGAAAGGCATTATGCATACCATTTTCATCAGTTATGAGCCCCTCCCCCACAAAATGTTTGCGCCTGTGTGTGCATGGAGGGATTCCCCAGGCATGCATGTGGAGCCGGTTACAGAGAGCTGCAGGGCTGGGTCCCAGCATGCTGCAGTTACTGCAAGGCGGGGGGAGTAGGAAGTGCTGCATCCTGGAAGCTTCTGTATGAGGCTGGGGTGTCAGTTCTGCCCCAGCTGACAAGCGATTAGCTCAGCGGGGATTGTTTTTCCAGCCCGTTGTGATTATCATCTAACGGCTGCACTTGTACCTTTCCGCGGCTCGGGCAGAAGTGACTGTATACCATGTGATGGTGTGAGTTGCTGTTTGCCAGTATACAGAAACTGATATACTTTATGTGGGGCCACATGAATAGGGATACACACACACACACACACACACACACACACAAACACACACACATACATATATTTCACAAGTGACACACATTTTGAGAAAGCAATCCAAGGAGCAAATGCAGGTTAAGGACCTTGCCGGGGGGGATCAGCTTTGTTAAAAGTGGGGGGTGGAGGGAGCAAGGTAATTTCCTCTTGAAATAATTACAAAATTATAATTAACTTCCTGCATTTCCTTTACATCAAAAGTGTGGAAATTAGATGATAGATAGATAGATAGACAGACAGACAGACAGACAGACAGACTTTATTGTCCTATAAGGTTTTTTGTCTTCACAATCTGTTCCAATACAAACCCAAGGACATTACAAGCCCCTAATATGTTGGCCTAGATACATTAGGCAACCACATAAACATTTACACATCATATACACACAATTAGTAACAGAGATTTGATAGATACAAAATTAATGTCATATTAATATTCATATAATATATTTTGACAAACAATTTGGTGGCACACAATAATGTACTAAATTTATCGGCATGTCCTACCGGAAAGTATAAATTTGTCTTATTTAATCAGTGGGGGGGGGGGGGGGGGTCCCGCCCTGTGATGCCCATGGGTCCAACACTGAAACCACTCTGCCAACAATGGGATGTGAACCGGTGAGCTTCAGATCATAAGCACAGTATCCTAACCCATTGAGCCACACACTACCTGCAAAAATGTGATGCTTATTTACCATTTGCATAAGCACCATGGAATTCTTTCGTTTCCGCAAATCCCAGCTCCCATGAGACAAATACATATATAGAGCTGAGAGGGAAGCTTGGATCCAAGCACCATTTGACCAGCACCCCTTGGCAATTTCGACAGCTTAAGGTAGAGATGGTGTAATATCATTTTTTTAATTTTTAATATCGGTGCAATCCCGACATTAACATTTTGAGTATCTGCTGATAGCAATCCCCTTTATCAACTACTAGGCATTAAATCAGATATTTGTATCAATATATGTAAATTTATGTGGCAAACTATCTGCGTTTACATGTTATTGGGGTATTGTTTGAGTATGCTAAAAATAGGAAAATCTGTCGCCAAATTAAATATATTAAAGAAATCAATCAAAATATCACCGTATACCCCATCTAACATCTCCAGTCAAAAAGTACAAATTAGTTTCCGGTACAAAACATGCAATAATACATAAAACTTTTATGTATTAATTTACCAAACTTTACAAAGAATACAAGTCTGAAGACATCTAGTTTGTAATGTTTTTACTGTGTTCAGGCTTAAGTAAAATCAGCACTGGCCTTACATGCATTGTACTCTGCAGTTTGGCATTTCCCATCCTTCACCATTTCTACACAGCCATCATGACTGCTCAGTGTTGATGCACGGCTATAGCCCTCCCGTGGTGCTCACTCCTGTTTAGGGTATGTCATGTTAAGGCTACAAGCATTTTCACAGTCACTCAGGCTAGACCTATCCCTATCCCTGATGGAAAATCAGATCTGTTTCCTACTCGCCTATCCTGGCATTTTCTTTTTTTGCCAGTATCAACCTGATACCAGATCAGTGCTATCTCTAGGTTAAGAGGCCTTGCTTGAGGACCCAACGGATATGTGACTATTCTTTGTGGACTGGATTCAAACCAGCACTCTTCTGATCACAAGCACAGAGTCCTAACCCACTGATCCACACACATGCAGCTGTGTGCTGATATATATAACTGTACTCATACATACACTGTATGGACACAAATATTGGGACACACCTCTTAATCATCAAATTCAGGTGTTTCATTTAGACCCATTGTCACATGTGTATAAAATCAAGCACCTAGCCATGCAGTCAGGTTTACAAACATTTGTGAAAGATTGGGTCATTCTGAAGAGGTCAGTGCATTCAAGCATGGTACTGCCATAGGATGCCACCTTTGCAATGAGTGAGTTCATGAAATTTGTTCCCTGCTAGATATTCTATGGTCAACTGTATTATTGCAAAGTGGAAGTCTTTAGGAACACAAGAAACCCAGCCTTGAAGTGACAGACCAGGTAAAGTAACAGAGCAGGGTCACGAGTGCTGAGGAGCATAGTGGGTAAAAGGCGCCAACGCTCAGTTGATTCAGTAACTGCAGAGTTACAACCTTCCACTGGCATTAACCCCACTATAAAATCGTGCACTGGGAGATTCATGGAATGGGCTTCCATGGCTGAGCAGCTGCATGCATTCTCACATCACCAAGCGCAGTGCCAAGCATCAGATGCAGTGGTGTAAAGCACGCTCCCACTGGACTCTGGAAACATGTTCTGTGGAGTGATGAATCACGCTTCACTTCACTTCATCTGATTAATGAGTCTGGGTTTGGCAGATGCCAGGAGAATGTTACCTGGCTACTACGTTGTGCCAACTGTAAAGTTTGGTGGATAATGGCATGGGGTTGTTTTTCGGGGGTTGGGCTTGGCCCCTTTTTTCCAGTGAAGGGAACTCTTAATGCTTCAGCATACCAAGACATGATCCAGATGTTCTATACACTGTATGGACAAAAATATTGGGACACACCTCTTAATCATCAAATTCAGGTGTTTCATTTAGACCCATTGCCACAGGTGTATAAAATCAAGCACCTAGCCATGCAGTCAGGTTTACAAACATTTGTGAAAGATTGGGTCGTATGACTGTGCTCTGGTGCACAAAGCAAGGTCATGGGATGTCATGAAAGTTCCTTTAGGTGTAATGGCCAGGTGTCCCAATATTTTTTGTCCATATGCCCAGTGCACATCCATCCATCCAAATTCCTGTACTGTCATAGGTGGCTAGAGCCTATCCTTGACAGCAAAGGGCTCCATTGCAGGCCACTACATACATACTTATAGCAGCATTTATTTTCATGACTTTTAAAAAGCACCTGTTATAATGGCCCACAGACCACATCTTCTCTGGGCCTTTGTTCTCCAGCTGCCAGCTACATTAGTGCTGAAAGCGGCCTTCCCAGGTCCCATGGCGGCCAGGCTGGCTTTCTGCTCATCAGCAAGGGCAGCGCCTGCCCCACCCTGGGGATGCACCTTCCATGGGGGGCATCTTTCCGTAAGTTGGCTGTTTCCTCCAGAGTATTCGGGTGCAGGAGGGTGATCAGAGACATGCTGACCTCAGTGACAGACATACAGACAGACAGACAAGCAGATGCTACTGATACATTTTTTTAAAAAATTGCTATTATGAATCTGTCACAAGATTAGATAGCATTTTATCGTTTTTTGTATTACATTACGTTATTATACACTGTGTCAGTACATGCAGAGCAGAGCATGTGAGCAGAGCAGCCTGAATTTGGTCAGAGCGCGGAACGGTTTCTTAATTAAGGCTGGAGCGGTCGCTTTGTCTGGCTCCAATTTCGCTCCGAGACCGCTCACACTACGATTCTGAGGCGTGCCCAAATCTACCCAGAATTCATGTGTACAATAATCAAGACTGTTACACAAATTGGCCGAGATGGATTTCGCGAAGTATTTCACAAAGGAAACTGATAAACCATACAAGTGTACTAATCTTATCAAACGTATAGATGATAATAATGTACAGCAAGAACAACAATGTGATGAAACTCTTTCAGTGAGTAAAGATTCACTTTGGAATCACTTTTCTCAGAAACACGAGAGTATGCTACGCGAACAGGCGGAAGCCAGAGCAAAACGCGAGCAAGTTGTATATGGTTGTAGCATATCAAGTCTATAAAGTAAAGTATAAAGCCTATAAGGTAAATATTGGTAATCAAATAAATTCGTTTTGTCATTCAAAGTAGGTCTAATAGGATTTTTTTTTAATTTCACGTAA
>JAODJW010000094.1:30416722-30429139 GCA_026777045.1 Hyperopisus bebe
GTATTGGGTAAAGAAATATGTGAATACGCCCATTGTGACCGAAATAAACAAGAGCACATGTCTGGGTAGTGTTTACATTGATCGGCTACAATATAGCACACGGATACATCTCTGCCGCTGAAGCTTTGCGCCATTTTCAGCACCGAATCTCACACCTGTGTTCATGGCTCAGTGGGCTAAGCCTGTGTGCCTGTAATCACGTGGTCACCGGTGTTCCGGGCAATTCGGTTTCCCTATGTTTCCCATGTCTATCAGGAAATAATGTTTCCCCTAATATTAAAGCAAAGAGGTATGTGAAATGTCTGAAAATCACTTGAGTACATCATTACATGTGAATACAGTAGATTGTCATGCATAATATAGTCTTATAAGCCATACCATACCGTTTTCATCAAAAAATATCTTTATCCAGTGATTTAAATACTTTCATTTATTATCTGTAAAAACAAAAAAACATCGAAAACGCATGTGATGTTTTAAAATATATGGCTTGTTTACCTCGAGCTTCTTAAAAAGACATGAAAACAACAGCGAAACCGTGTACAAATCAGCGCGTGACAGGGGAAACATAGGGAAACTGAATTGCCCGGAACACCATTCAAACCCAGCGTATTTAGAACGTGAAAAGCGACCTTCAGCTAAGAGTGGTACTATACGCTCCTGACGCAAGTAAAACTAAGAAAGGTGACACGATTGCGTTTTTGCCAATTTAACCTAATTTTAAAAACTTTAATACTTCCGACAATGGATGTTTTGAAAGGAAGACAGATTACAGATTTAGTTATTCTACATAATGATTTCAGGGAGATATAAACTGAAATACACGAGATTAATAATAATATAATAGTCACTGCATCGTATTTATCGCTTTCTATATTTATATGGTCACAGTTTTTCATTTTTCATTCCATCTACCAATAAGCTGTGAAAGGGATTTGATTGTTGCTACTTTTCTTGAGTTTTAAACTGCCTTTCCAAAGTGATGGGTGCAGTGACATTACAGACTGATGGGCCATTGATAGTATGCAAACTACTAAAGGTGTGAGGACACCTATCTCATCAATATTCATTGTGAAGGCCGCTGACTTTGAGAAAAAGAGTGTCACTCTAAAGTTCTAACACTTTAGAAATCAAACCACATAAAATTTCAGAATGTCACTTTTACCTGTGTAGCCAACCCCTGTGTCTATAAGCTTCAGAGCTCAAAAGTCTTGGCTAGAAATATAATGTGTATAATGTGATTTTTTTACAATTTCTCAGCATGTCTGAAAATAGGTTTTTGATAAGTATATGTTTAAAGTTGATTTTAACAAAAAATAGAATAATAGCATTTTAAGTGGTCTCAGATTATTGGTGCTCAGTTTGTGCTGGATAAAAGCACATGTAACCCTTAGGGATAATTGTTTTTTAGATAGATGAAATATTTTAAAACGTCAAGGCATGTCAGACTACCCCGAAAGTGGCTGTGAGGCCTCAGACTCCAAAGAGTTAACGGAAAGAAACGGACAGGAATGCTTTCCTAGATTTTTCTAGTTTTCATCCATCCATCCATCAACTTCCACTTGTCCTGGGTTCTGGTTGCATGGGTAGCAGCTTCAGGAGAGATACCCAGACATCCCTCTCCCCAGCTACGTCTACCAGCTCTTCAGGGGGGATACCAAGTACAGGAAAACGGGCTACACTCCTGGTAATATAACAGTATATAAAACTGCTTCTACTTCTAATTTAGCACAATAAAATGTATAGTGCAGCACAAACAACATCAACACCTACACTTTGTTAATCTTTTTGTCAGATCCAGTAAAAATTAGTTAGTAGGTAGTGAATGTTCAGTCCTGCCGTTAATTAAAAATGTCTGTGGCACTGACCTGTCCGTCAAAAATTTATTAACCAATGGGGATGCTTCCCTGAAAAAACCCGCCCATGTGAGAAGTTTGTGTCAGAATTGTAAACAAAAAGTCAGGGAGCACAAGCAAGAAAGCTAGCAGCATAACCGCAGTCAGGCAGCGCAAGCGAGGAAGCTGGCAGCGTAAACAAAGGAAAACATTATCAAAAGACCAATCATGTGTTTGTAAGTAAAAAGTTTTACTTTTGAGATGGCTTTTTTTTTGCTTCAGTTTTTCTTCTCAAAACCTTGTTTTTGCTTGATGTCAAGTTTTGCTGATTCCATAGACACGTTGATCCCTGTTACCTATGATATAAGTACTTTTCGTTTTTTTGAAAAATAATCTAGGATGGGATATGAATCACTGGGTTTTTGTCCTTTTTGTTCTGAGAAAGTTTTATTTTTTTAGCTATTATCTTTAATTTGATTTACTGTGTTAATTTAAACACCACAAAGGGAAAAAAACGTATGTTTTTAATAATATCAACTTCACAGGAGGGCTACAAAAGGAATACAGACGCTGAAGTAAAACCTAAACCTATTGCAGTCTCTGCTGCAACTGACATTTTGAGGGAAGATTGAAGTTTCAAAATTGTAAAATGTTGCTTGCTCTCAGTGTATATCTTTGCTGGCTGGCTTGTTTTGCAAAACCTTTTCTGCTTTTTCAGCTGTATTTACTCTTCTGGTGGGTCATGTTGCTCTCATATATAATTCCTCTGGTGTGAGAGGGCTTGACCCCTTTCTGTTTTTCCTGAGGGGAAGGGGGGGAAAATCAACATTTTGTTCATTATTTGTGGTCTAGTTTGCAGGCTTGTTTAACCATTGAAGGGAACCCCTACCTCTTCCAGAAATACTGATACAGTAAGTGCCCAGAGACTAGGCTGCCATTGCCCACTGCATATGAGCTTCCAGATGTGTTGATTAACTTGTGCCTTGGACTTTATGATTCTTACCCATTATATAAACAGACTCTGCCCCAGGATGACAGCCCCACCTAACAGTCCTCTGGTGTAAAGCTGTATCCTTACTACCCCCACCCCCAATCTGAAATGTTAACACTGTGGGGCCTCTCTGTATTAAGGGCTAAGTTGGAGTGGGCAATGGGTCCATTTTGGGGCACCAAAGGGAAATTTAATGAGCAACTCTTTGCTTATTGAGCACTGTTGCTTGGATCTTCTTGACCTTTTGAGTTCGGGTCTGTGATCTTGATAGGGGGTGTCTATAGGCTTAAGCATTTTGATTCTTCTGTGGTCTTCTAATCAGTTGACTGTAAGACAACAGTAATCAAGCAGTCCATTTATAGTGTGCATTTTGGGTTGTTTTTATACATGACATCATATGGAAAACATTAAAATGACAAATTCTTTTTTTGTAACTTTACTTGGATAGCCCTGCTTTGCCTTACTGCATGGGTATTCAACTTTAATAACAAGTGGGCCAAATATGAAAATCACTGGGGGTTCGTGGGCCAAACAGAATATTTGTCAACTAATAGCTAAAAAATTACTCTTGATAATATATATGTTAGTATGAGTGAATGACACATATCCATTTTTATTAACTTTAATACTTTCACATAAAGAGCTTTTTAACCAAGGTCCATATTTATATTTTGCTACATTCAAGATGAACAAAAGCCATCAGACCAAAAACAAATGGACTGTTCACAACATAACATGACATAAACAATTTCAAACATAGCAGGTCAGTACCCACAGTCAAATGCATTAGAGCTGAGCAGTAAAACAGACAAACAAAATAACATAGAACATAACTGTTGTTACAGAGACCGCATCACATTCCTCATGTGATGTAAAAGTAGCATACATCACACTGCTGTCATTTTGAGCCTGTTCAAGTTAATGGGAAAAATTACACTGCCTTGACTTTGCTATTTCAACATAGTTTGGCTCATAAGTAGTAAGGGCAATCCTAAGACACTCATGCAACTTCTCATTGGTCATGGAGCAGCGTGCCTTTATTTTGATGGCATTCATGTGAGAAAAGCTACATTCACATGTATAAGTGGACCCAAACATTGTCAGTATTAGCAAGGCCACTTTCCTTGTTGTGGGGTACTGATATTGGTTAACATGGTTAGACTAAAAGTTCTCTGCACCCTCAGACTGCAAGTGCTGTTTTAAAGCAAAGGAGGGTTGCATATCAACCACTTCCATCTGAAAGACGCTCTCATCAGTGGAAGACATTACCTCTTTTGCTTTTGCACAGTCTGCTTCAGGTTTCATAGAAAAGGGGTCACGAGCAAAGTGCAATTCTTCAATGGGAATGACGAACCCTTGGAATCTCTATGTAAAGTTCATGAAATCTGTCATGACGGTGTTATCCGTGCCTCGGGTGCTGTGTTCATGAATGCACGCAGTCGTGGAAAGTGCAGCAATCCTGTTGCAGTTAGGTCTCTTGTGAAAATTGTTAGGTTTGTCTTGAAAGCACAAAGCTTCCTAGCCTAATCAGCAGTAGACTTTTCTCGTCCTTGCAGTTCAAGATTCAGAGTGTTCAAGTGTCTAAAAATATCACACAGAAAGTACACTTCTGCCATGAACTGAATGCCCGTTTGTGTCATGAACTATTCCAGCATGCGCTCCTGGAGGTTTGCTGCCCGTTTGTGTCTTTCCTTTGTGTGTGTAAACACAATCTCCTGGTGGAGCTTAGAGTGTCACAGAGCGTCATCAGCAGGTTGCAAGAGGGATACAGAGCAACTGGAGTCACAGAAAGGCATAGAAGTGGTCGTCCTTTGGCCACATTCCACACCGATGACCACTTCATTGTGAACAGTGTCCTGCAGAACCGGATGATGAATGCCACTCAACTCCAGGCACAATTAAGGGAGGAGAGAGGCACCCAAGTGTCACGTCAGACCATTCGAAACTGTTCACATCAGTGTTGTCTGTGTGCTAGATGATTTGCAAGGGTACCTGTCCACACCAACAGGCACAGGCGTCATTGTCTTGCATGGGCCAGGGAGCATTTAAGCCATAGGAGTGGGCCTCAGTGCTGTTCTCTGATGAAAGTCGATTCACGTTGAGCAGAAATGACGATGTTGGAGATGTCAAGGAGAGTGCTGTGCGTCAGCCACTGTTGTCACCAGACGAGCCTTTGGTGGTTGGTGTTACAGTGTTGGCAGGTGTGTCTAGTCTATTAAGAACTGCCCTACATTTTGTGAATGGTACAGTGACAAGCCCATACTACCTGGATAACATCATTAATCCAGTCATTGTGCCCCTGCATGAACAACACAGGCCTAATTTCATCTTCATGGACGACAATGTTCCAGCTCATCGAGGTCGCATCATTTGGGAATGGCTGGTGAAGACTGAGGTACCTTGAATGGAGTAGCCTGCACTTTCTCCACACCTGAATCCCATAGAATCCCTATGGGATCAGCTGAGTCGCCGTGTAGAGGCTTGTAACTCTGTACCCCAGAACCTCAATGACCTGAGGACCGTCTTTCAAGAAGAGTGGGATGCCATGCCTTAGCAGACAATAAGTCGACTTGTGAACAGCATGAGACGTCGTTGTCAAACTGTAGTTGATGTTCAAGGGCACATGACATGTTATTGAGACATTGACAGTTTTTGTTGTGGTATACCCACCACTGTTGTTGGCTGGGGTGTACTGAGGGGTACTGTACCCCCCCCAATCAAGACCCAGACAAAAATAGCAGTTTTGGGGGGGGGGTCTTAAAATTTTTCTTTTGTTGTAAAAAAAAAAAACAACAACAGTCGATTGCGTCATTAATTCCATTAAGTGACCTGTTCATTGTGTTTGTCTGTCATGGTACTGTTTGTCGTGCATTGGTAAATGTAAGTAGCCAGCAGGAGTCTAGCCTGTTCAAGATGTGTTATTTTACAACCTTCATTTATTCATTTAAGTGTTTCATCTACTAATGCAAGCTGACGTATTTATAAGTTGAATTACTTACCATTGTCCTTCTGAGGCCAGTGTTCTGTCGAGTTGAGCTACTTTGTCGAATTAAGCTACGGTAGTGCTAATCAATAGCCCTAACAATTGCTTACCTCGACAAAGCAGTCAACGTGAGTTATGTTAACTAGCAAGATAAGCTAAGTTCTCTATTTAAAGCAGGCTTATTTGGTGAGGTAAAATTGATCATGGTCATTTTCCAAGGAGATGAACTCCCTATGTTTTCATTCTCATTTTATCATTAATAAATTTCCTTGCCTTTCTGAAAGTAATTCGCCACTCAGCCTGTGTGGTTTGTTATTAGGCTAATGTTAATGCATAAGAAGGTCTAATGTTATGCTCTGAAAAAACATTACTATAAGTGAAACCTATAGGGGCAACAAAAAAAAAACCAGCTAGAAAATAATAAGCCCTATTATTTGAATTTTAGTGGTATTGATTCTGCATTCCCCAATTTCATATTTATGGACATTTTTAGAAACTTCATCTGGTAGCCCAGATAATGTTTTGTTAAATATAGATTAGATTTTATTCACAGACACACTATGAGGAAAAGGAAAGATGGAGACATCAGACTCTTTTTTTTGGTTGTAAAAGAAGAGCAAGTAGGAAATATTAGTGTTAAGAGCTACAGGACATTACAATAAAAGTATAGGTGCAGTTTTGTGAACTGTTAATGTGTATGAAGGAAAGTGGTGGTCAGTAGAAGGCAGGAGAGGCACAGGATCAGGCAGCAGGGAGATGGCAGGATGAGGACAGTGAGCAGGCAGCAGGGAGATGGCAGGATGAGGACAGCGCGCAGGCAGCAGGGAGATGGCAGGATCAGGACAGTATGCAGGATAGTGAGCAGGCAGCAGGAAGATGGCAGGATCAGGACAGTGCGCAGGACCAAGAGGTGAGTTGGAAATTAGGCTGTACTTTAATATCTACTGTATCATCAAGACATATATTAGCCTAATAGGCAAATATTTATTTCTGAAGGCTGTTGGAGCTGGGGGGGACTGAGAGGGCAGGAATAACACCAGACTGCTGGACAAGACCAGGCTGTTTGTAAATGTGTAAGCTTATTACTTTTACTAGTATACTTCTTCTAGGATAATTCCTGGGAGTTATCAAAACCAAAATCTTTTGGATTAGGATAAGGATAATGAGATCTTCTGTATTGATTCTCATTTTGTTGTACGTCCAGACCATGACCGTGTGTTGCATACATGTTGGTAAACACCCCTAGCACATCTTGCACTCTTAACATTGATCCTGGTGGCGACTATTTGTATTGACACGGTAGTGGACCATAGTGGTCATAGAAGTGTTATGAAGGCAGTACCCCCCAATTATGGAGGGGTAATTCACACTCTGCAAATATCTCTAATTTTTTGTGAGTAGTGTGTGCATATATGTGTATATATTTACATATTATACACATCTCTCTCTCTATCTATACATAATATAAAAACATGTATGGCTCATATTCTTTTCATCCTTCTTTATGTAGCATACCGTCGATTCATTCAAGCCATAACGGCGAGCAACGTCTGTGTAACGCTTTCCTTCCCGAAGCATATCCAGGAGTTTTACCTTCTCCTGAATGGTCAAGGTCTTCCTCCGGCACTTAGGTTCACTACTACCAGAAGACTTAGAAGATGCAGAATGCTTGGGAGCCATCGTAGGTCTTAAAATGAAAACAGCCAGACCACAAGCAAGGTACGCAATACACAGAGAACTGTGACGGGTCGGGGAAAAATCCGTGATATAGCGGGGGTGCAATAGCTGAACTGCGATTTAGGGGGGGATCACTGTATTTGCAGAAATACAAGGTTAATATAGAAGCGGCTTTTGAAGAACGCTGATCAAAAACAATAATGACAGTGAAGGCCGTCCAGAATTGGCTGTCCAACTGCACAGGCTGATTTAAGCCAGAAGTGCTAGGCCAGCTAACCAACCAAGCAAATCTGCTTGAGTGGCTAATGGAAGAGGATGCTAATGCAAGCAGATATAAGAGAAATTAAGGTTAGATTACCAGGATTCGCTTGGAAAGTTTTACAAGTTAAATGACTCTTTAAAACGACTAATGCATGAGGATGAGTTCAGCCGAGATCAGACTTCGTAGTATGATCCTAAGTTAAGTTGTTTCCATGGATTTACAGTATGCAACAAGTAAAAACATGGCTTAAGGCAGTCAACGAGCATGCAAAGCAAGCTGGACACTGTGATGTGGAGGAGAAGTCTTCAGATATTGTATCCATGGTGTCCTTTGCTTCAAGCACTAACAGTAGAAGGTATACATCTGACATTGGAAGTATGGTGTCTTCTAGTGCCTCTCCAGCGCAACTTAAAGCTGAGGTGGAGAGAGCCACATTGCTTTCAAAGGCTGCAGCTCTTAAAGAAAAGATATGAAATGTCAGGAGGCAGAGTTGAAAGCAAAAAAAGAACAGCTTGAGCTGCAAACTTCTATTGCCGTCTCAGATGTTAAATTCAAGGTATTGGAAAGTTTTGAAAATGATTAGTTTTGTAATTCCTACACATGAGATTACTATTGACTCTGGATTTCTACCAATAATTAATAATGAAAGTGGAAATGAAGCATCCATGCCATTTCACCTCCAGCTCACTGGAGTACATAAATCTAGAGATGCAGTAGGAACGCTCTGTAGTGTCATGGAGGTCATTACAGAGCCAGACAGCTACTCAAAGAGCTTTTTGGAAATGATTACAAGATTGCTGTGGCTTATGTGAAAAAGGTCTTGACCTGGACACTTATTAAGCCAGAGAATGTGATCACGGCAGATGTGGAAGCAATGTTCTAGGTCAAAGTACCCGATGAGGACTCTAATTTAATCAAATTACTACGGTGGACAGGTGGTGATTACAGCCAAGCCTTGACGAAATACAAAATGGTTGTACATTTGTTTGGGACTACATCTTCACCTATCTGTGCCAGTTTTGCTCTAAGAAAGATCACACTTAGGGAATTCAAGGCTGAAGTAGTACAAATAGTGTTTAAGAATTTTTATGCGGACAACTGCCTGAAGTATTTTGCTACAGATGAAGCAGCTATACTGATGTGTCAAGATCTTATTGAACTCTGTGCCAGAAGAGGTTTCTGTCTCCATAAATGGATAAGCAACAGTGGCAAAATACTTGAGTCTATCCTAAAGGCTGAACTGGCAGAGATGAAACCTTTAACTCTGAATCAGGATGAACTTCCTCTGGAGAGAGTTCTTGGTCTCAATTGGTGCATTGAGTCAGATACATTTAAATTTAAGATCACCATCAAAGATCGTCTTTTTTACAAGAGGAGGGCTTCTTTCAGTTGTTGGTTCAATTTATGACCCATTAGGCATTCTAGCACTTGTAGTCTTACTGACAAGGTGATACTGCAAGACTTTTAACAAGGGTGAAGATCAGATGGGATGACGACTCACCAGAGCATATGAAGACTGGTTAGCTGCTCCCCCTACATTAGAACACTTTTCAATTCCAAGATGTTTTAAACGCGAAGGGTTCAGAGACTGTGTTTTTGCACAATTACATAATTTTTCTGATGCTAGTAAAGAGGAATATAATTCAGTTATTTAACTTCTATTGCAGAACATGAATAACAAGACCAAATGTGCTTTTATGATGGGCAAATCCAGAGTGGCATCTTTTGGACAACCTACCATTCCCTGTATGGAGCTTATCGCTGCTAAAGTAGCAGTGAAAATGCATGGTATGCTGAGAGGAGAGCTACAGCTCTTCTTTTGAACTGACAGTACAGTGATACCGAAGTATGTCCAGAATGACACCACGAATTTCTGTACATTCGTAGCAAACAGAGTTTCAGCGATCCTGAAAAACTCTGACATTGAACAGTGGAGACATGTCAGGTAAGAATACATCTGATTGCCCCTTTAGAAGGCAGAAGGTGGAGGATTTCATGAAGAACACATCTTGGGTGTCAGGTCCATATTTTCTTTACAGTTCAGTAGAGTGCTGGCCAAAGATTCCAGTGACTAGTGCAAAATTCATGTCGGATGATCCTGAGATAAAACGAGTTACAGTGAATGCCACAGAGATGGAAGAGAATGTGACTCCTTTTAAAAGTCTGATTCTCTTCATGGATAAAGCTGAAAAGAATCCTAGCTTGGTCCTCGAAGCTGAAAGTCCTACTTTTGTCACTGTCGAAAACTTAAAGAGCTGTGTGCAGCCACTTAGGGAGATAGCCAAAACAGAGAACAAGAAGCTCAGCTGACCCAAATGGAAACTGATCATTTTAAGATGAGCTTCAAGCATACATACAAAGAGATGTAAAAGACCATATGTAAAAGACCTTGATAAAGCAGAAATTGACATAATCAAATTCTGTCACAAAGAGAAGTACTTTGATGAGATTTCAGATCTACTTGAAGGACAGAATGAAAAGCATGGTAGCCACTTGTATAAACTGAACTCTGTGCCACAAGATGGTGTATTCCTAGTCAGTGGAAGGCTCTGTTAGGCAGTTATGCCAGAGAATAGGACTGTACGACATGACCAAAATCTCATATCCCGATATAAGTCATCTCATGTCCTGATAACAACATATCACGACTGCACCTGGTATTTTTGAATTTTTTGTACAGACCAGCTGCAATAGGAATTGGACAAAAATCTGCAAATAACAAGGAGTGAGGTCATAAATGCATATTTTGAACATTATTCAAAATAGAAGGGAAGTGATCCACAAATATGCCCTTTTCACGTTTAATAGCGCAGCTATCTTTCTTAAAGTCAAAGGCGGTGAATAGCAAGTGTTGGGGGATTGCAAAACTATTGCGAGTGAACACAAAAGTATTTCAAAAAATGTTTTCCCAGCTAGACGTCTAAGGGGCTCCATAGCAGTACTAGCTGGACAAAAATCCGCAAATCAATAGGAGGAAGGTCACAGATGTAATGCGATCCACAAATAGAAAGGACGTGATCCACAAATGAGCAAAGCAAGTTTTACATGCACAAATTTCTCCATATTTTTATGGATATTATTTTACACAACACAAAAAATAGATATTTGTAGATAGTCAAATATTTCTGGATCATGGTACATATTTGTGGATTGTCTTCTGTGGGTTACAAACAATTAAGTTCAATAAAAACTTCCATACAAGTACCACATCCCATGTGGTGGCATGTAACCTTGCAAACTGTCATCCAAATGAAGAAAAAATGTTGCTGTAAACAGTGTATTTTTCGACACCACGGAATAAAAGATATGAAACGATAGACGTTTTTATTTTGTCATCCGATATATATCGTCATATTGCACAGCCCTACCAGAGAATATTAAGCAGCCTGTCATTTTATCTAATGACTTAAGCATTGTTAATCTAATTCTCCAGCAGATGAGAAAATTGGGCATGGAGGTCGTAATCATATGCTGTCTGCACAACAGCAACAGAGATTTTGGATTCCTAGTGCTAATGCTGCTATTTGAAAGGTCCTCTCAAGGTGTGTAACATGTCATCAATTACATGGAATGGATGAGAAGCAATTAATGACAGATCTGACCACAGGATTGAGTAATCCCAGATGATCCTCTCTTCACCAGAGCTGTTGTAGATTATTTCAGACCATTTGAGGTAAAACATGGAAGAAAGTTTGTTAAAAATATGGTTTTATATTCACCCATTTGACAGTTTATGCAGTTCACCATGAGATGGCTTCATCATTGGACACAGACTCATGCATAAATGCGATATGACATTTCATAGCACGCAGAGGACAAGTGGAAGAGATTCGCTCAGATAACGGGACAAACTTTGTCGGTGCTAATCGCAAACTAAAGGAAGCAATTGCTGACTGGAATCCCTCGAAGTTTCAGCATTTGTTTAATCAGGATTATTTAACAAGGATGACCTCTATTCACAATGTAGTGGAGACAAATACAATATATATCTGACTTATTCTAGAAAAGGTAGACTATGGAGTCCTTGCCTCAACTGCAGGAACATCAACGGTGGTCTACAGCACCTGTGAGCTCCTGCTTTGCAGAAGGAGATGCTGGTGGATGACTGCGCCCAAAAACTCATGGATTATGGGAAAGTTTATTGAGACAGTTGCAAACAAGAAAGGATTTGTTAGAAGAGTTCAAATCAAAATGAAGATGAAGATGTTGGACAGACCCATTACAAAGGTCTCCTCTTCAGGAGATTCAGAAAGGGGAGGGGGAAAAAACTGAGCCCCCATGATGAGCAATTGTGCTAGTAACCTGTGGCTCTTTCTCATTCTCTTTTTTCGCTCTGTATATATTTCTATATCATTTCAGAAGCTGTTCATAAAAATATTTAACTATTAATGTGCCTACTAGTTTGTCAAGTTTGGAATATTAAATGTTTGTTAGTATTACATATTGGAGGATTTATATAGATGTGGTAATTGTTCTAAGCTCTAAGATTATTAGAACAATTATGGGTTGGTATTGTAGGAGCCAGGTGTCTCCTAGGAGTTTATATAGTTTAGTATAGTATTTATTTACACTCACCTAAAGGATTATTAGGGACACCTGTTCAATTTCTCATTAATGCAATTATCTAATCAACCAATCACATGGCAGTTGCTTCAATGCATTTAGGGGT
>JAODJW010000094.1:30440363-30453965 GCA_026777045.1 Hyperopisus bebe
AGCGAGATATAAACTGAAATAGACGCAAAAAATACGCTGCATCGCCGACGATGCACTCGACCCCAGAGGGTTAATATTAGTAGGGATCCCAGTGTCATTTATACTATTCTGAGACAACATTTTAGTGAAGCGATCTCATCCACAACCCCATTAGCTGATTTTTACATTCAGAAAGTTCCTTGGATTACTGGCTTAGACTAAACAAGGCCATTGACTTAGCTGATGAATGTCTAAAAAGACAAGGAAGAAGGGTAGACCCTGGGCACGAAGCGGCAATGGTGTTCATTAAACATTGCCCAGACGCAGCTCTTTATGCCGCATTTAGGAGTAAGCCAATCGAGAAGTGGACTGTCAGTGAAGTACAGGAGATGGTTGAAAGTCGCTAGCAGCTAGGAACCGTAGGAGACAGGAGACCATACGGGTGGAAGAGCTAGCAGCTTCAAACCCCCACTGTGGGAGAACAGTGGGAAATAAGAATTGGGGGCCAAAGAACCCTTTAAACTAACTAGCCTGCACCAAGGGGGTGGTAGTGTGGGTGAGTTTAATAAGTCCCCCATAGCAGTCAAGGACCCGGTTCTGAAAGCTGACTATTTATCCTGTACCTGGACCCCTAACTCTCTGAGTGGTATATTGTATGAAAGGGTTGAGTCACATAACAGCCTGTTTTATGCACCGGTAATAATACAAGGGGCTGTGGAGCTGAGAGCAATGATCAATATTGCCTCAATGACATGCACATTAAGTGAGTCTGCAGAGCAACTTCTCATAGAGAAGAGCATTATAAAGAGGGAAACTGCCAAACCAACACGGACTGTGCTGGTTGGGTGTGGGGGTGGAACCACACAACCGAAATGTGAGCATGAGCTTAGTGTCAATCTGTTGGGCTGTAAAATGATTGTCTCAGTCTTAGTTGTTCCTGGTCAGAGTGATGATCTGATTGTAGGGTAAAACGTCATCACACATGTAATGCGAGAGCTAAAGAAAGCACAGTGGTACTGGGACACACTATCTCAACCCAACAAACAAGATGAGCAGGCTCTGCTTTTGGATATGTTGGCAAATGTGGACAGGTGGGAAGGTGACTGTATACCTGATAAGGTAGGGACTGTAATAATGAAGCAGAGCGTAACCTTAATGCCTCAACAGGAGCATTTGATTTGGGGTAAACTGAAAGAGCAGTTCCCCTTATCAGAAGGTAGTACGGTAATAGTTGAGCCTGCTGCCTTACAAGCAGCACCAAGGAATGTTCTAGTAGCATGTACTGTATGTCCTTTAAGGGGTGATAGATGGATACCTATGAAGGTCATTAACACGCTTGACCAACCCCTCGTCCTGAGGCGTAATGCTAAAGTTGCTCAGGTATTTCCCTGTTTGGTGTTAGAAGATTTAGATTCGTGTGCTAGTCCTGGGATGTTAGGACTCTGTCCCAAAACGCAACTTTTAGCCAGGAGACTGATGGAAATCACTATTGTAAAAGACTTGAAGAACTAGGACTAATGGGATTAGATGTAGAGTCTTGTGAGGTTTCTAATGAATGGAAGGAGAGATTAGTTGAGTTAGTAGTGAAGTATGAAAGTGTCTTTTCTAAAAACCGTCTTGATTGTGGAGAAGCTAAGGGTGTTGTTCATCGTATCCGCCTAAGGGAAGACAGACCCTTTCGGTTACCATGTAGGAGAGTCCCCCCATCAGAGTACCAGAAATTAAGAGAAACCCTTGATGATATGGAGGAACAGGAAAAAATCCAGAAATCTAACAGCGAGTAGGCCTCCCACTTAGTTCTGGTTTGGAAACCCTCTTTTTTTTCAGTGGCTGAATCAACGGACTGTGAAGGACGCCTACCCATTGCCCCAGCAAGGAGATGCTCTGGCTGCCTTGGGTGGAAACTGCTTCTTTTCAACTCTAGACTTAACATCTGGTTTTTATAACATTATAATCCACGAAGAGGACCGGAAGTACACAGCTTGTACTACCCAGGTTGGGCTGTATGAATACAATCCGATGGTTCAAGGGTTATGCAATAGTCCTGCCACCTTTGCACGGATGATGGCTTCCATTTTTGGTGATCAGAATTACATGTCACTCCGGTGTTACCTGGATGACTTGCTAGTTTTTGGGAGAATGGAGAAGGAAGCTGTAGACCAGTTGGAGATGGTCTTTTCAAGACTGAAAGATCACAACTTCAAGTTAGCTCCAAAAAAGTGTTTCCTTCTGAGGAAGTCTGTGAAGTTTCTGGGCCATATTGTAACTGCAGAGGGAATAATGACTGATCCAGGAAAGGTTTCAGCAATTACTGGGGTGTCCAAGGCTGATTTGATGGAGCAAGATGGTAAAACACCTTCACCAACTAAGATCAGATCATTCTTTGGAATGACTAATTATTATTCGCATTTCATCGAGGGCTTTTCAAAATTAGCAAGGCCGCTGTTCCACCTCACGGCTGGACTAAAGGATGGCAAGAAAAGAAAAAGGGGAAGAAACAAAGCAATCAACATTACAAGACGGTTGAAACCAGATGATTGGACAGTAGATTGTGATGAGGCCCTTAACAGACATTTGGTTTTTACTGCAGTGGTTCTGGCTCACCCGAACTTCACAAAATCATTCTTACTTTCAACAGATACCTCATCTGTTGGGTTGGGCGCAGTATTATGCCAAATATCGGAAGAAGAAGAGAAACCTAGGCCTGTTGCATTCGCGAGTAAGTCCCTAACAAAGGACCAGTCCCACTATCCAGTGCACAGATTGGAGTTCTTTGCCCTAAAGTGGGCTGTTTGTGACAAGTTTGCCCACTGGCTAAAGGGTAGCAAATTCACCATATTTACCGATAACAATCCCTTAACAAATATCCATAACCAAGGCTGGACGCATGAGAGCAACGGTGGGTTGCTAAGTTATCCCCATTCGATTTTGATTTAAGGTACATCAGAGGGTCCCAAAATGTACCAGCAGACCTGCTTAGCAGACCTCCGTTTACTCAGGTATTACACAATGACAATCAAAGTCACGTACCCCAGGAGTCTGTCCAAGAAGCCTTGAGGCTCTCTGTAAACGTACAGGCTGAGACTGGGGAAGTTGTGCCAACTGAAGCAGTTAAGGCTGCTATGGAGTCCCATCTTGAGTGGAAGTCCTGTGCCCTGGAGCACCCGGTGTCCTTAGCTCAGTTTCAGGGCAAAGCTGTTCCTGGCAGCCCCTCCACCTTACCAACACTGTCTGCTATTGATATTTGTGAAAAGCAGCAAGCAGACAGTGTGTTGAAGCCAGTTATGGGCTTTGTCCAGAGGTAACGAAGGCCGTCATTGAGAGAAAAGCACCATGTATCTGCCTTGGTACTAAAGCTACTCAGATACTGGGACAAACTTGTCAAAGTATAGACTTGGCAGGAAACTGTATCAACTCGTCTTGTCTGACTCTCTCAAACTTCTTGCCCTCAAGGGGGCCCATGATGATGCTGGACACCAGGGTCAATCTAGGACACTCCACCTAATGGGGCAGAGATTCTTTTGGGTTGGGATGGAGACAGATGTAAGGAGACATGTTGCACACTGCCGACGCTGCGTGATGGGCAAGATGCCAGAACCTGAGCAAAGGACACCCTTGGAGACAATAAAAACTAGTGCACCAATGGAGCTAGTCTGCATGGACTTTTGGACAGCAGAAGGGGGAGATGGGAAGGATGTGGATGTGCTCATCATTATTGATCACTTCACCAAACTAGCCCATGCCTTTCCCTGCCCAAACCAAACTGCAAGGGTAGTAGCACAGAAACTATGGAACCAAGTGTTTTGTGTATATGGGTTCCTGCAGCGACTCCATTCTGATAAAGGGGCGAATTTCGAAAGTAACTTGATTGCAGAGCTTTGTGAAATTGCTAGGGTAAAAAAGATACATACAACACCATACCACCCCATAGGTAATGGACTGACAGAACGGTTCAATCGTACCTTAGGCAGTATGATTCGAGCACTGCCTCCCAGAACAAATAAGCGATGGCCTCAGATGCTGCAGACCCTAACATTCTCATATAATTGCACTGCTCATGAGATGACAGGGTTTGCCCCATTTTATTTAATGTTTGGTCGGGTGCTCAGACTGCCTGTTGACATGATGTTTGGTAGTGTGTAGCTAGACAGTGATGTAGTGTCTTATGACAGGTATGTAGAGGCTCTCTGGAAGGACTTAAAAGAGGCTGTGGCAGTTGCTCGAGATGCTACTCGGGAAGCTCAGAAAAGGCAAGCCATCCACTATGACAAGAGGGTAAAGGGTTCACCTTTGGAAGTTGGGGATCGGGTTTTGCTAGCTAACAGGAGATTGAAAGGCAAGTTGGCAGACAGGTGGAACCCCGCAATACATGCTGTGACGTGGAAGGATGCATCCATCCACATTTACAGAGTGGAAGACCTAGTCACTGGGAAGAGTAAAGTGGTCCATTGGAACTTCCAAGGAGGATAGCGCCACTGTTCCATCAGAAATTTTCGATGAATCTATCGATGCTGTGGGAAGTTCTGACGTGGCATTACCTGGGGTGGATATAGACAGTGAAGAGCAGAGAACAGCTGCTTGGGTTCTTGATGTTGAGGTATCTAGACAGCTGGGGGAACCTGAGACAGTGCAGCTTCAGCAGCCAGAAGCTGAACTAGCAGCTTTCCAGATGACGGAAGTGATGGTAACCCATCGCAAGTCAGTCTCTCTGGGCAAGCATCAGGATTGGAGGAGAAGGGTCAGGAAGAGAAAGGGGAACCCATGGATTTTACTGTACACAGCCCACAAGGAGCTGGCAGTTCAGCTAGTAGTTCCGATATGCCGTCTATTGCTAATCACAGTGAAGAGATGAGCAATGTAAGCTCAGAGCCTGGCAGTGGTGTTGTGAGGACAAGATCGGGGAGGGCCGTCAAACCTGTCCGTAGACTTATTGAATCAATGAGCATGGTTGTGGGTAATCCCACCAGTAGTGAGTCATTAGCGGCCTTTATGGGGTCATTAGCAGCTTTTGTGGAGGTGTAGACCATGACATTGAAATAGGTGATGTGTAGACCAGATAAATTGTGGAACTGTGGGTAAGTAGGCAGCCAAAGTTAGGTACCTATTGTGACTTGGAAAGATACGTCATTGAACAGTTGTGGGTAATATGTACCAAGGCATCTTACTACCTGACAGCATTCGCTGTAGTCTTAAGACAACATTACGTTTGTTACTTTCATGGAGTATGTCAACCTCTGAGTTCTGCAAGTTGATGGAATTTTGAGAGGGGTGAATATGGCGTGGTTTCTTGTCAGAGAATCCCATCAACTCTGACCCTTCAGTTTAGCGGGGTTTTTTTTGTGCAATTTTCCCAGTAACGTTAGGGAGGAACCACTTTGGGAAATGGGGAATGCTTTCTTTATAATTTTATTTCATGCTATTTTAATTGAACATTTTTAGTTTCAGCATATTTAAAATAGGTTTTATTAGGGGGGGAAGCGTAAACTGAGGTGTAATTCTTTCTGTTTATCTGTAATTAATTTCGGACTCTCCCTCCCCAAATTCTTCGGTAGTGTGCCGCCTTTCTCCAGTCTGTCTGGACCGAGAGAGAGAGATGCACGCTTGACAGTCAATAGTTAAAAAAAGCTGTAAAACAAGATTTATGTTTGTTTTATTTCATGATAATTATTTCTGTTAAATGTGCATATCCGTATGTAATCCTGGCCACTCATAAATGTGTATTTCCTTCCGTTCCTGCAAGGAAAACTGAGTAATCACTATATGTTGCTGTCGCGTACAAGTCCGATCTTTTAGTGTATGATTAATGTAATATTGTATGATTTTCATTTGTATACATAAACTAAATCCTTGATGTAAGCCCTAGCCTGAAACAGACAGAAAATTGTTTGTTTTATGTCATTAAAGGTACGTACATATTTGAGTTTATAACTAGGGTGTAACTTGTTCTGTTATCATTTGTTGTTATGTGAGCCAGTCTGTCTGGACCAAGAGAGAGTGAAGTATTTGCCTCCTTGATGTGAGCCATAGCCTTAAACGGATAGAAAATTGTTTGTTTTATGTCATTAAAGGAAATAAAAAAAGAAACTGAGGGCCTGCACGTCTGCTTCTTACGCCGGGGTATCGGAAGAGAACCACTACACGAATGATAGACAAAGCTGTCAAGAAACTAGATTTTTATTTTCGCTACATCAACATATGTGCTGCTGCCTTCAGGCAAGGTGTGTTTGCATCCCTTTTGTTTGCGCTAATGTGCTGTTAGTGTTAATAAAAGCAGTGAATCTAACACCCAAAACTAAAAAGCCATTATGCTCCTAACTGCTCTGTTCAAAAAGACAGATGGGAAACACAAAGTTGTCAGACACCGAACTGTAAGATGCACACATGGTGGGAGATTTACACAAGATAAATACATGCGAGGGTCGGACAGGGTACACACAAGACACGGGCAAATACACACACAGCAATAGGAAAATGCAACCATTAACATTGACAACAACCGAAAACAATTGCATGCAGGGCATGCTGGGACATGCGCCCAGCCAGTGCTACAATATAAAATATACCGTCAGTGAAAAATACCGTGATAATAATTTCAGGTCATGTTATCCACCTGTATTTTGCGCTTTTAAATTTTTTAGAAAACTTTATCATACTGCAAAGGTGCGTGCTATTCTGAAGCAGCCCTCTGTAGTCAAAAGCAACTGGCATGTTAAATTTATGCAAATGTGGTGGTGTGTGTGAATTGTGACTCACTCACTCACTGAGAGTGTTTCAGTTTTTTGTAGACGACGTTACAAATAAGTTGCGCTTAAATCTTTTTTCATCTTTTGCACACTGACATATGCAAATGAAATGGGGCACTGTAGGGCCTTGTATCTATATGAGTTACTGGTCTGTGCTTATCTTTATATTTATGTAATTCACATCAAGTTAACATTATACGAAACCCCTGAAGGGACCTGTGCAAAAAAAAAATGCTCTTTCTTTCACATGCGTAGGGGAAGGTTGTACACGAAAGAGAACTTTATTTTTATCGCCCATTTAGGTGGGTTATTGCATCTTTTTACTTGAGCAAAACGTGAGTTTGATTGGGAGTGAAGAAATTTAACTTATCTGGTCTTTGTGCCATTTTTAAGTTCTTTGTCTTTTCTTGCCCTTGTAGCTCATGGGAGGCTGAAGAACCAGAGAAGTCAAAAGGTAAGCCTTTTTAAGGTCTCCTTTCTGAGGGGCACATCTACCTTCTCTTTTAAAGAGATTGTTTTCATTGTAAATGGAAGGCAAGCTGATATAACCAGATAACTAGATCATAACATTAGAAGGAAGGTCTATGGAAAATATGAAATAATGTTCCAGCAGCCTTTTCTGATGTTAGAGAGGAGCTATTCACGCAAGGAAAAGGGCCTTGGAACTGACAGATAAAAGGTACCTACAGGTCCTGGAAGCCCTGCTTTGTGGCAGGATGCAGGACAAATATGACGGTGGAAAATGAGGAACAGAAGAAAGACAGAAGGTGCAAAGTTTGTAGGGCCAGATTAAGCTCTTTTTGAAACATGGTTAAACATCGACTGTAAAATAAATATTTAAAAATACGTTTCCAAATGTATTTTTGTCACACTGTTGCGCAATAATAAGATGCTCGTAAAGAAATTTTCTCATCTTAGAATGTTAACCTTATGAATACAGTTGTTCTTTTGTACCAACAGTACTCAGTCAGTTGATATCAGACTTGATAATTACCTTGCTATCAGTTGATCTGATCTATATATTATAGGTATTCCACTCAAGCTGCAATTGAATTAGTAAAGTCTATGTCCCTGTTTACACTTGGTTTCAAAATGTGTCTTGAACTGTCAGATCACAAGTGGACAACCTACACACATAGCCATTCATATCTGTGTTTATCATGTATCTCTAAAGTGTCCAGATGACAGCTGTGTTCAGATTTCATTACTGCCTGTGTTACTTGCCATAGAAAGTCACCAAGCACAGTTATTGTAACATCCTTGTTGAGCATGCATCAGGGTGAGTTATCGTTTAGATTACAACAGTTATATAGTGAAATACACCCAGACCACCTTGGAAAGCAATTTGAGTAATCGGATCACAGTACATCTTGGTGGTCCTTTTCACTTGTATTTAGGGCTGTCCACTTGTCATCTGATTGTCCAAGATTCATTTTAGAACTAAGTGTGAACAGAGCCTTCATGAAAGAGCCAAGAGTTAAAAATATTTGGATTTGTAAATACTTTCCTTGTTGATTGTAGCTAATCCTATGTATATACTGTAAATAAGAATGTGCTTTTTGGGCCATGAGATCAACCTCTTCACCCTCCCCAGTAAATTTTATCACTGTGGACCCATTGAGGGTCGGGAGTGGCCTCCTTTATTTCTTAAAATTGAAAGCGCTAATCTTTGTGAGGATTGGTAGTTGGGTCATTAGGAGATGGTATTTAGGGGACATGATGAGGGTGAAAACTCTGGTAGCAAAGGAAATTATAGATGTGCTTTCCCACTACAACAATGTTCTGGCTTTTGTTGCTTAATAATTAACCACAAAGTGTAGTCTTTGTACATTACGTGAGCTCAATTTAGTATTTCGTGAGAATGTTAAATTAAATTGTGTGCCCAATTTAATATATATGAACACACGATACATATAAACACACAATAAAATTTTTCTTGCTCCCAGGAGCTGTATCTGCTAGACAGACAGACAACACTCATGCAACACTGGAGGAGGAACATGATGTTCAAGTAATATTTATGCATCCTCATGGTCCCTCTGATGCTTAGTTGGCCCAGGAGAGAGGATATCTGTTGGGTCTGTCTTGTGCATATCGTGGCAGGCAGTAAACACTTGCACCAGATGTGGAAAGGGATATCAGTGAATTGTTCAAACTCTTATAATAGACACTTGGAGCTTATAATTTACTGACATTGCAATTAATCATAGAATGGGTTTTCCAGAATGTCTGTTTGTAGTAAAACATAGCTGGTTTGTCACCTTAATTATAGATGCACCCATCAATGCAGCCAGGGACTAATTTTCAGCGTGCTCTGCTCAGAACAGTGACCGGCCGGTCAGTCTCATGTATTTCCATTACCGAACCAGTCAGTTTTAAGCATGTGCCACACATCATATCGCACAGTGGCACAGGCAATAACCTCACTGCCGCATGCACACTCACAGCCACACGCTGACATGTCATTAGTGTTTAAGTCCTTCACTGTCAGTGAAGACAACATAAAGCTTGCAATTTGTCATACATGTAAAGCCAAAGTAAACCGTGGGGTAACCACTGTGAAAATGTGGTGAAACATCAGAGGTAAACAATAAACCAATTATTAAACATATACTAGATTATCTTGAAAAGAAATAATCATTAAAATTACAAAGCTAGCTAAGGTTTTTTCCTATGACAGTAAAAATGTTAGAATCTTTAAGCCCCTGTGCTGTAATGTCCGTACAGTGTGAAGGTATGAAAAAGCTTATTAGCAATGTAAGAATTGTACGTGCATAACATGCGATGTTGGTATTAATAATATTACTGTGCACCTATTATATTTGGAAGAGTATACTACACTTCAGTTTTACTTGGAGGTTTGTAATCTATGGTACTTTTTTAAGACGAGTAAAAAAAAGGGGAAAAGGTCATTGTCTTGTTAATTGGTGAATTTAAACATACTGGAAAATTATATAAGTGACTGACATTTGTTTTATTTAAATCTGTTGCCCCTGCTCTTGTTTGGTAAAGTAAAATATGTCAGCTAAAGTTGCGTGTACAGCAAATCATTTTTAGTTAATTGTAGCTTTTTCCAGTCACAGAGCACTTTATTTTGAGACTTAAGTGAGAGAAGATCCTGTAACTCAATGCAGTTTGGGGGAAATTGTAAAGTTTAACAATTTCTTTTATTATGAAAAGAAATTTTTGCATTGAAGAAAAGTTGATTTTTGCATATTTTCTGCATTTGCTAGCTAAAACTTGCTCCTTCCAGTGGAATGATTATTTTTATGGTATACTTCATCATACAGGGGCATTATTGATTTAAAATTTACAGTGCCTTCCACACTTATTGGCATTCCTTGTAAATATTTGTAAAAATGGTTAGAAAAAATCCACCTTTTGGTGAAGCAGCTTCATCTCTGAAAAAATGAGAAAAATCCAACCTTTCACTGATAAATTTATTCAAAGACATACTTTTAAATAGCAAATGTACTTGCGGCCATCTCAGTGCCCATGGGCGTGTCAGTATTAAAATGAGGTGGAGTCAGGTACATTGTTTGTGCATTGCTATTTTGAGGCAAAGGAAAGCAATTGCACGATTCATCAACAAAAACCTGGCCTCTAGTTAATGCCGCAGTATGTCACTGTCAATTTAATGGTGTGTTATGAAGACAAAAAGATGCCCCTACATAGGCGCATGTGCAGTGTTTGTGCACTGCTTGTAATGCACACACAGATGTGCAGCAGTACACAAATGGGCAAAATATTACTATGTGAAAGATCATTATTGTGTACATCAGGATATTTTTCAAAAAATATATATCATAATGGTTAGTTTGTCTGAATTAGGTAATCGGAGTAAATGAAATTGGGTAGTTATTGAAGTGAGACCCCCAAATCCACGGTTTTAGTATCCGCAGTTTCTGTTATCCTTGGTTTTCTGCGGTCCAAAAAAATTCAGAAATGGTTTCAAACACATGCTAAGCAAGTACAGTCTTTAAGCTAGACAGTTTAAAATAAAAAAAATAAATATTTTTTCTCAGTACAGCATACGTACAGGTACATGATACAATAAAGATACTTTAATGTCATTGTAAGTACAATGAGATTTAGTTCGGAACGCGCCAGCAGATGCATAGTAATAAACACACACACACACACACACACACACACACACACACACACACACTATAAGGTGCTGGTAAGTTGGTTGGGTATGTTAGTAAGTATGTTAGGGTATTGCATCAGAATGTTCGAGATCAGTGCTGTGAGTTCAGAAGTGTGATGGATGTGGGGTTGTTCCTCAGTTGGGTTGTGCGAGCATACAGGATTCTGTAACGTCTATCAGATGGCAGAGGTGTAAAATTTTGTGTCCAGGGTGGGTTGGGTCCTTGATTATTTTTTCAGCTCTGCAGCCGTGCCGGGTGTGATGGATTTGTTCCAGTGATGGAAGCTGGGTGCCAGTGATCCGCTGGGCTGTCATGATGATGCTCTGCAGGGTCTTTCTGTTCTCCAGGGTGCATCCAGAGTACCACGTAGTGATGCAGTATATGAACGCTGACTCTATGGTGCACCTATAGAAGTCCACCAGGAGCTGCTATGGAGGTTATGCTTTCTTCAGGCTCCACAGGAAGTGAAGCTTCTGAAGTCCTTTTTTTGCTATGACTGATGTGTTTGTAGTCCATGTTATGATAGAGGTGGAGGTGTGGTGACCCATATGCACTGTATGGTCTGTTGGTCAGAAAGTCCTAGACCCAGTTTCAGAGGTGTGTGTTCAGTCCAAAGTTGTACAGTTTGATGGCCAGCTTGATGGAGGGAATAGTGTTAAAGGCAGAGCTGTAGTCAATAAACAGCATCTGCACGTAGCTGTCCCATTGCTCCAGGTGTGATACGGCAGTGTGCTCAATGTAATGGTGTCCTCAGCTGACCTGTTTGACCTGTAGGCAAACTGGTGTTGGTCCAGGGAGAGAGGAATGTTATTCTTGGTGTGTGCTAAGACCAGCTGCTCAAAGCACTTCATATCAATGAGGGTCAGGGTGACTGGACAGTAGCCATTCAGGGTCCTTACCACTGCCTCTCCTCAGGTTGGACTTGACTGTTGAGCACTGATGTACAGAGTAGCTCCTCCTGGATGTTATTATTACTGCATTTAATGTTGTTAATGTCTTACTGTGTGCATTTGTCAATTAAATGATTAGTTGTCAACGGTAGGTAATCAAGTTTAATTAATAAACAATTTTCTTCTACCGAACTCCATACACTAATCATATCACTGCACAGAAGTTATCGCCAGGGTGCTCATGTCCATTTCTTTTGCACAGTGATTGTCACTAAAGTCGGGGCACAAACCAGGGAAACAGGAGTAGGAGTTGGATAATTGGGTGAATGCAGGATTTAATGAGCAGAACAGCAAGGCACACAGGGCAAAACAGGGAGCAACGTCACAAAACTTCAATGACAGGACTGGGGAAATACTAACTGGGAAGCACTTAAATAAAGAAATTTATTCAGAGAGGGATTCCACACGTGGTTAACGAGGGGGTGTGGCACACAGGAGGATAAGACGAGCAGGGCATGACAGTGATATGATTAGTGTGTGAAGTTTGTTAGAAAATATTAGGTCCTACATTATACTGCTCACTAGTCTGTGGATTATCTTCAGTAACCAGGCTATAATTTCTGCTAAGAAACATTGCAGTTGAATTTTTCAAATGTATTTTTTGGCACTTTAATCACCACCATTCAGTACCATTATATTCAAGAGAATTGTGACATTCTGTGGCCGATATCTCCAAAGTAGTAAACTCCCAGCTGAACAACCTAGATGAATAGACAGAACTAAAGCCCCTCTAAAACATACACTATCTTCTTTCGTTTTTTTTGGTGAACTACCCCTTTAAAAAATTCCAGGCAACATAGCTCATAACTTTGCTGATGCATGTAACTCTCCTTACTCTGACAAGGCACCATACCACCAGGAGGAAAACACATCAGTGACATACACTGTTGGCTAACATTCTTTACAAAGGAACATTATCTTGGGGGCAGAGAATATTTTTAGACTAAAACTGATAAAGGACTCATGTAAGTGAAATTCAGTTTGTGCTTGAGATAACCTGGGAGAGAGGATGTTTAAAGATGGTCTTGGATTACTGTGGAAAACAGTTTTCCTGATGTGGCTTAGCTCTCAGTGCCAAAACACTGCAGCACATTGGGGAGTCCTTATACAACTTAGCTGTTCCACTTGAGGTGGAAACATTTTGCTCTGATTAATGTCAGCTCCTAGTAAAAGAAGAATGTTTGCACTGACTTTTTCTTTCCAGGCTTCACTCAAAACATGTAGTCTAATGAATAAGTGTGAAACCTGACTGGAGATATGCATTCCAGCTCCCAGTGGAGAGTGCTTTATGTCCATACCGGCTTGTGTTGCGACTATCAAGTTTAAGATTAATCTCCAGTCCTGAGGAAAGTAAGTGGTTTAGAAGATTGAGAGTAACAGTCATGTAACAAATGCTAATCTATCAAATCACCCTTAACTGTGCACCCTTAGACATTTAATCTGAAAAACATAAAAATGTAGCAGTAAGCAGTGGAAACTCTGAAATGTGCTGGAGTTTTAAACGAGGCATGGTACATGTCTTTCCACCTTCTTCAGGTTATAAATTCTCATAAGAATTTATGCTCCTTAAGTTTGTGTAGTAGATGGCTTTCTTTGTCCAAGAGAACTCTCTTTAAGTAGGCTCTCTTTAAGTACACTCAAGATGTTACAGGAAGAACCACAAAGGCATTTGTGGCAGGCTGCAGCCAACAAGTGCGTATGGGTTTTTATTATAATAATAATAATAATAATAATAATAATAATAATAATAATAATAATTATTATTATTATTATTATTAT
>JAODJW010000094.1:30470819-30485218 GCA_026777045.1 Hyperopisus bebe
TGGAGTTCAGGAGATTGTCTTGACCAGGACCACACCCCTAAATGCATTGAAGCAACTGCCATGTGATTGGTTGATTGCATTGCATTGCATTAATGGGAAATTGAACAGGGTTTCCTAATAATCCTTTAGGTGAGTGTATATTAAAATATATTATATGTTATAAAATATAAATAAACATTTGGGTCATTGGAAAACTACTTTATTTAAATTCTTGGTCAATAAGTTTAGTAGGCCATCTTCAGATGGGCTTCTACAAATCTTTTTCCAAACCACAGAGAAATTTCATGATGACGTGTAATTTTTTAAAATGACCCTTTGTTTAATGCAGAACCAGTAAACATTAACAACCTGGGCCACCAAGTGTGTTCTGATTTGCTGCCTGTGGTGGGATTACAATGAATATCTCCTTTTTAATTCTGCAGGCAGGGGCTACTGTAGATGCTGAAACTGTCCTCTCAAAAAAGGGGGAAGCGTGAATCTTAGTGGGTATATGGGCAGGCAAGGGGCATGAAACCCGAAATTAAAATTTCATAAAACAGGTGTGCAGATGTGCATGACACTGTGAATGTGACATCTTCACACAATTAGGGAAGCAGTGCTAATGCATAGAAGACACACAGCAGCATTGTTACAGGGATTACAGAGCAGTACTGTTACAGAGATTTACAGGGATTACAGAGCAGCACTGTTACTGAGGGTTACAGAGCAGTGCTGTTAAGGTTATAGGTGTTACCAAGCAACACTGTTACCAAGAGTTACAGGGATTACAGAGCAGCGCTGTACTGAGGGTTACAGGGATTACCAACCAGCACTGTTACAGAGGGTTGCAGAGCCACACTGTTGTGCATAATCCCACTTCTTCCATTTACCTGCACAGTCTAGTGGGGACTTATGAGTGTGAAATCTTCTGAAACTTTTCTTTGGTCCGCATTATGATTTCATTTTCATACCATAAATTTGAAACAGTCCACCCTGACTATTCCAACACAGTTCCCTCATTTTTTCCTTTCACATGATTAACAGAAATCGAGGGCATTTGGTAAACCAATTGTTGAGCCAATGACGTATGTTCAAGGACTATATTATGTGTAAGAGAATTGTCTTGCTCTCTGACACTCCTCTACTTATGAACTTTCAACTTATGAACTTTCAGACATACGACGAAGAGGACTGTAAATCCAAATTGTGTTCATTGGGCTCCCGTTTCTTTTATGCAACATCATTTTTTTTTCTGCACTCCAATTCTGCCGGTGTGGGTTCGGGTTTTTGGGATGACCTTTCAATCAGCCAATAATAAAGCAGTGGATCTCAACTCCAGTCCTGAGGATCCACTGTTATTGGCTGATTGAGAGGCCATCCCAAAAGCCTGCACTCACACCGGCCCTTCGTGGAACAGGTTTCCCCACCCCTGGCGTATACCCTTAAAATGATGTTAAATAATGACTTACAAGCATTTCAAGTTATGAACGGCTGTTCGGAAGGTATCTCATTCGTAAGTAGAGGAGGGTCTGTACTATAATAAGGACAATGGACCGCTGTAACTTAATACCAAATACCTCATAAATTTTTGACTTGTGCTGAATTGTCCAGTTCTTCACATTTGATTCCAACCCCATGTCAAAGCCACTTTTTTCTATGGTCCAATAAATAAATTTTACTCTACAGAAAAATTAAGTACAGTTGAACCCGGTTATGTCGCTGGCCTAAGGGTTTGCCAAAAACATAACCCTATACTATAACAAAACATACTAATAATGATTGAGATAACTGAAAACCAATATGGCGACAATATATTAACATGTGCTTGAAATTTCATTATGTACATGATGTGCGTTAATAAATGAGAACATACATGCATGGGTTTTTGGTGTTTTTTTACAGAACTGCGTTGCCGCGGTTTGTTTGATGACGCGTTCGGCATGCTATAAAAATGTACATACATGTTGGCTAACAAAAAAAGGCATTTGTGCACCAACTAACAGCAGAGATTTACCAGTGTACAATAAAAACTACCGTCGATTTGCGATACAAACCTTTCATTGTATTCTCCAACATTGCAAACACAAAGATCGCTCACAAAATCACAAAAAACCTGCGGGGTGTAGTTAGTTTTTACAAAAAGCTAACCAGTGTCAAAATTAAATTCACAAGTCATTTCGCTCTGACACAGCTCTGAAAAGTATTGTACACGCGGTTACTATGGTTACTTTACAAATTCTAAAGTGCTTTGTTGCTTTTTGCCTTTAACAGTCTGCTTGAAAACAAGTGCTTCAATATTATTTATGCTGTCTAAAACAGTTTCATCTCCTACAAAAGAACCATACCGTCAAATTTTTTATAGCATCTCTATCACCTCACCGGCAGAGGGAATTGGTTCCAAATCTTCGTCCACATCTTCTTCACCTTTGTTGTCATTGCCGCATGCAGATATGGGTTTTGATGGGGATTTACCTGGATCGCGTTTCACCGCTGCATTGTTCAGCAAATTACCATGCGAATGCGATTTGAATACGCGCCAATGCGGCTGTTTAGTACTTGTGATACATTTTCAAAAGTCAGCGATTAGTCACGGGGATCGAGATAACCAATGTTAAATGGCAATTTTGGCCCTCTTTTGTGCTCAAGATATTAGGGTTCGTCGACATAAAAGAATCGACATAACCGATGAGAAAATGCTAAGACAAAGAGGGAATTTGGCGGTTCCACTTCAAAAATGTCGACTTAATAGGGTTGGCGAGTTAACCGAGGTCGAGATAAGTGGGTTCGACTGTACAACCAACACCACAAACACCTGCGGATTTATAGGCTCACGTTTGACAGTGTTTTCATTCATAAATATTTACTTTTTGCAGCATTATGCTTCAGATTTATGGTGTTTGTGGTTGATAAACACTTGGTATGTTTTTTCCTCTGCAAATAATTTAAAAGGTCTTTCATTACATATGCCAATGTCTAACCATGTTGCATTTTTCTTCCTGTCTTTTTAAAATCTGCCTATTCTCAGTATAAAAGGGAATATCAATTCAAGCGCTAATTCTGGAGAGGTATTTTTCAGTTTGGGTGGATAGATTTGCTGAATGCATCTGTTGCTTTACCCATTTAGAAGGCCTCAGCTGAAGTGGAAACGAAGATGTCGCTGGTGGAACGGATGCGGATCCTGCAGGAGAAGGAGGACCAGTGGAAGAGCAAGGGGAAGGGAGCCTCCAATGACTCCACACAGTTCACAGTCGCTGGGCGCATGGCGAAGAGAGGTTAGCTAACTGAATCACATGTCCATATCTGGTCATATCTCATTTGAAAATGCTGTTGACTGACAGCAGTGAATGTTAACTGAGAAAATAAGAGCGGTATATTTTTATAATTTTGACATTGATGTCTTGATATTTATTTTTTTCTTGAGAACATTTACAGTAAAATATATTTTGATAATTTTTTCTAATCATTGATTAAGAACAAATCAGACACTTATGACCACTTATTTTTGTTTTATTTTTCCAATACACTTCTTTTTCAATAACATGCACACAGCACAATGGTCACGATTCAGCTTCTGAACCACTATATTCTGTGGGTTCCATGTCAGCTACTAAACGACCAAATGAGTGTCTCCGTATCTAAGGCACTTTGAGTCATGCTGTTATTTCTTTATCTTTTCCCCTTAGAAGTAATGAGAATCATCATCATTGTATAAGGTTTACTTCACGCTGAGTCCTAGTTGAATGAGAACACTTCACTATGGTTCATTTTTAAAACTACAATAACAGAAAAGATTATTGATATAGCTACCAGTGGAATACTACAAAAATGCTGAAAAGTTGCAATTAATACAGGTCACAAATTTGCAAAAAAAAAACAACTTTTTCAATATGCTTTTATGCTTTTAACTGAAAGACAAAGGATAATAGATAATATGGAGGAAAATGCATAAAGTTTCCCTGATTGGGTTTGCCTGTGAAAGCCTTTGTTAGACAGTTACATGATGACTTTTTTGGAGAGGTTTCATCTACCAACTAGCTAGCTCAATGTTACCATACTGACCCACTTATAGCTATGGAACCACAAGACTGCACAGGCCATATTTAAATGAAAACATTAGGATTAATGTATATTAATGCACTTCTGGCGAATATACATATACTATTTGTGTTACATACGTGTGTTTGGGAAAATTATGTTCTGTGGTCTGTGATTGACTCTACTCAGAGCAAATGAAAATGTGTGGTACCCAGGGGCAAATCTGATTTTAGTTGGCTCCACCACTGGCTGAGAAGTGCCTCCCCCTTCAGCTGTGTAGAATCTGTGTCATTAGCTCAAAGTAGACTTTTTCAAAACTGTCTGTGCTGTGGATGTCATAATGGATGAAGAGGAATGGAAACTGAAGGAGTGTATTTTTTCATGTCAGGCCTGATGTCCCCTGTATCGGGGAAAGAAGAATCATCTCCTTTCCAGAGTAAAAAGTCCACCACCAGAACCCCAGCCAGGCCCCTAGAAGGTTTGCCACAGTTCCTCTCTGATATCAGCACCCTGACAGATTCATTCATTTAACTGCAGTACCTTTTGAAGTACCACTGTATTCTCTGGCAACGGCACAGGGGTTGTGTTAATTTCACTTTCACAGAGATCTCCTCACGCCCTGATGTGGAAGTTGAGGGGGACAAGAAGCTGGACAAGCTGGAGTCCTTTCTGGACAAGCTGCATAAAAAAGGCATGCACCTCAAGGAGCAGTAATCCTGGGAATACTGTGTTCTTTTGATTGACATGCCACTGTCCACAGGAAAGCCGTCTTGCACATACATATTAATCGATTTATTTTGTCACATTAAAGGCTTTGGTCACCAAGAGACCTCCATTAAGGTGACAGAGGAGACAGTAAAGGAAGTAATGACGCTGGATGATGAAGATACGTTTGGCCGTTTTTACAGGGCATTCACACCCTCAGCTCTCAGCTCCAGCAGCCCCATTGACACAGAGCAGGACCTCAGTGTCGTCGAGTCTGAATCACCAAAGTACACCATGTTTGTTTGATTCTGAGCCATCATTTTCTGAAGTTTTGGCCCTTTACCATTAACTCTACTGGCTGTGTATTCATCTTTTGACTGTTGTAATCAGACCTTGGAGTTTGCTTCCTGTGCTCTTGGCATTCTTCTTTGTCCACTTTCTTCTCTTTTTTGTCTCTGGACTGTTAGCTGGAGACTGTGAGTAACACCACTCTAACCTCCTTGTTACATATAACCAGGCTGACGTCTGTGGTAGCAGCCCACAGGCGCTCAATCCGCCCGGTCCGCAAGACCCAGGCCTCGCGAAATCCCCTTCGGGCGCTAGCAGGACGAGACGACATTCGCCAGGAGTACATGGAGCAGAGGCTCAATGTTGCCAGCGTTGAGACCAAACGGATTCAAGTTGAGAAGAGTGGGTCATTTTAACAGAGCTCTTACACTATTCATTTGATCTCATTTCTCTTTAGTTCCCTGGGCTATAAATCATTAAAACAAACTACGTACATGTCAAGCAACTGCAGGATGTGTATGTTTGCAAATGAGTACTTTTCACAAGGTAATTAACTTTGAGAAATTCCATCATTCGTATTTCCTCAATCCATCAGTTACATTAATGAATTTGATAGCAGTAGGATATTATTTACCTAGTAAAGACTGGGGTGGGCTAATTGTGCATAACAGCTGCAATATTTTTGTGGTATTTATATGTAGATAGATTTTACAGATATAAACAAAGACTGTCTGCTGAATAAACATGAAGCATACACATCAAACCTTGTCTGAGTGCAGTGACATAAGCAGAGAAATGTACCTTGTGTGGTCTCGGCACCCTTGGACTTTCTGTCTGCTGCTGCATATATTGCCTAGCTGGATGCCCTTTGATTTCACATCTGACCATGCTGCTTTCATGCTTGAATGGTTCTGGCTGTGAGCTCCAGGACCTTCCCACTAAGACATCTTTTTTCTTAAAAATTATTTTTTTATCTGTATGGTTTAATGTTGAATATTGAGTGAGTTGAGTGCCCTTTGGCAGATTTTGTTTTTGTTCTTTTCTATGTTATTAGTATATTGAAATGGCCTTATTCTTAAGTGTTTTCTAAATAAGAAATTCATTTCTTTTTCCATACAACAGTTGTTTCTAACATAATATGTGAAGCCACATGCCTAGATTTTAACTGGGTCTGAGAGAAGAATTACTGCTATATACCCCTACTGCATTGTGTCCATTGCCTTGAACTCCTCAAGAACAGAGTAGGCCAATGATTATACAGCTGAAGGCCTCCATGTTCTTCTCTTCAGTGGCAAAATTCTCCAATCTTGCGGATGCAGCTCTAGCTGGGCTGGCCAGCAAGGAAAACTTTCGTAAAGTCAATCTGCGCAATGTGAAGTCTACGGAGGTGGTGACCAACAACAGTGCAGTGCCCTTCAACACGGTCATGCTCATCCACATCAAAGGTGATGTGTGATTTATTTTTAGAATGGAGAACAACATCAATGTCATCCACAGTGGTCCTGGATATTTCGAAAAAGATTAGATAGATAGATAGATAGATAGATAGATAGATAGACTGACTTTATTTATGCAGAAGGAAATTTGGAATGTCTTTACTGTTGGCAGACACAGAAGATCTTTAATGTGTATCCTGTGGGTGCTGTGCTGAAAGGCGGGTATGTGGGGGGCTGCTTTCCCCTGATAGGGCGGCGGCATGTTCAGGTGCGCTTGGTGGAGCCCGTGGCCCGCTCCCTGAACAGTGGCGACTGCTTTCTGCTCATCACGCCCAAGCAGTGCTACATGTGGAGTGGGGAGTTTGCAAATGTCATCGAAAAAGCCAAGGTATTCCTACTGACCACATGAAGAATAGTGTCTTTGTGGTGACATCATCATTTCACGTTACTCTTGGAAGGTTGAACCTAGTCATTTATCATTACTCCACAGCTATAGTGCGTGCATGATTTTCCTCTTCAGATGTATTTTTACAGTCGGTACATAGCTCTTCTTTAAGCAGGATTTACTATGCCAGTGAAGCTTAGTAAGGGCTCTAGTAATCCTTTAAGGATTTTAGGGCCTGTATCCACCATAAATATGTGCTGAAATCTCACATTCTTAGCCTATTGGATCAAGGAGGATTGCCTCCCTGTCATGTATTCAGATGATATTGCCATGAGGTTGTTTTTTTCCCATTATGTCTAAAAATTTCTTTACTTATGATTTTTGTTGATGAGAAGTTTGATAAATGTTCTGTTCAATCAGTTCTATGAGTTTGGCCACCTTTATGCTCATTGACCAATTTGTTGTGTTTCCAGGCTTCAGAGATGGCATCCTTTGTTCAGGCCAAAAGGGATCTGGGCTGCAAGGCTCCACAGGTCACCATCCTCGAAGAGGGTGTCAACATGGAAAACAGCCGAGCCAAGGAATTCTGGACCCTGTTGGGGGGCAAGGCTGAATACAAAGGTGCAGGCTCGGAAGGCACTGATTCTGGAGTGTAAATCAGCAGCTGGGCATATGCAGAGCTTAACTGAATGATTCCGATCTTCGTCACCCAAAATTACACTTTAATTTTTACACTTATGAGTAAAATAGTACTTTGCCTTAAAACTTACGTGAGCAGTAAATTAGAAGCCTCCTTCCATGCCTTTGCTTACATATTCCCATGCACGTTTCTGTCCGTTCTGTGCTGTCTATAGAAGCTGGGGACCCGGAAGAAGATGAGCTGTATGAGAGCGCGATGGTGGAGTCTAACTGTGTGTACCGCCTGGTGGAGGATAAGCTGGTTCCTCACGAGAAGGCTTGGGCCTGCATCCCCAGCGTGTCCCTGCTGAGTTCCAAGGAGGTCTGTTCATCTGTTATTGTGCCTTTGTTATTCTAAGGGATCACCACATTATTCGAGCATGTCCTATTTGTTATGCATCATTCTTCTCTGTGTAGGTTGATTAATTTGTTTCCTTATTTGTATGTGCACACGTCCTGTCCCGAATACACCATGCCTCTTTTTGTGATGCCGTGTGTCTGCTCCAGGTGTTAGTGTTTGACTTTGGCAGTGAAGTGTACGTGTGGCATGGCAAGGATGTGCCCCTGAGTGACAGAAAGGTGGCAGTACAGTTGGCCAAACAGCTCTGGTTGGGCTCCTATGACTACAGCAACTACAGGGTCAACCCACTAGACCCTTTCTCCTGTAATCCAGAGATCCAACTGTGAGTCACACCTCAGAAAATGTTTTGTTAACAGTTACTGGACTAATAACATTAATGTATGCATGGTTCAGTAACAAGCTATAGCACTACTGTAATACTACAACACTACTATAAAAACTGGGCAAAAGCCCACTTTGACTTAATTTATTAATAACAGCACTTTTGTACTGAGCAGCTAAAAAGAGAAGCACAATTTTTATAAAGTGTGTGCTTCTCACATTGGCACTTTTATGAGCCAGTTGCTACACGTTATGTTGCAAAACAGTGTTTCTTTGTGTTTGATGTGAATGTGTGCAACTTCTGCAATTCTCCAACTGTAAAAAAATGTTGAAACTTGTATGTCAGACTCATTTGTTTTCTGTGGGCTTTCAGAGTTGTAGTGCCACCATGAGGAAAAATAAGCATAACAGCATAGACAGTGTTGGCCCTTTAAGAGGGTGGGTCTTTGCTTATCCACACCATAGGTTGTTAATGAGCTTGCTGTTTGTGTGCAGGCAGGGTGAGGGCCGCCCGAGCTGGGCCCTTTTTGGGCGGCTGTCAGAGCACAATGAGACGTCGCTCTTTAGAGAGAAGTTCCTGGACTGGGCTGAAAAGCCCTGTACCAAGGAAGAGCCTGTTGTGGAGGAGGTAAAGGTGAGGCAGGCTGCCCTTTTTTAGCCACATTTTCAACAGATTTTCAAGGAAAATAAAAATCCAGTGTTACAGTGCAATTCAGTTATATGTGGAAATTGGCCCATTATTAATAACTTTTACACAGGAAACAAATATTAATTGACAAAATTGTCAGTATACCAAGTTAATTCCATAATGTCCCGTAAGGTCAGCATTGTTTTTACTTGTTTGTACTTGTGTGTTGTTATTCATATATGAATATGAATGTGCTGTGTTCCTCACTGTATGGCACTGTATCTAGTATTAGGTACAGCGCTCAGCTGTTCATGTTTCCCCACTCTTCTCAGAGCCCAGTGTCTCCCATGTTCCACGAGTCAGAGCTGCGGCCCTGTGATGCCAAGGCCATGCTAGCTGGTGGGGGGGACGCGGTGCACTGCACCATCCTGGAGGGGCTGGACGTTCAGCGAGGCTACGGCCTGGTGCGCACCGAGGATGGCAGGCAGGCCCAGCTGGCCACTGTCGTTGTGGATGCTTGGCACATCCGCGAGTTTGATGATTATGAGATCCCACAGGAGAGCGTTGGACAGCTGCACGAGGGTGACACCTACATCATCCGCTGGAAGTACTCTGTCACCACTGTCGGTGAGCATTCAGGCATCTGCCTGCAGGGTTCATACCTTTATTAACCAATCAGTTCACTGCTGGGAATAAACATGAAGTTGTGTCTCTAAATTGCAAATGTCAAACTCAAAGGCCGCGGACCATATCAGGCTTGCAGTACAATTCTTAAAATCATTTTGATATTCTGTTAAAAATGGCCCAGCAATAGAGGTATAAAAGTACACAATATTCATAGTTCGATACAGATGTCTGTTTTGGGTTCACGGTTCGGTGCAATTCCGATACAGTAGCGCAAATTTATTTCGCTTTGAAATTATTTATTCTTAAAATTAAAAACACAATCAGTAACAAACCAAACAAAACCAAAGACAACATGTCTACTTGTGAATTTAGTTTTCTCCCATGTCAGTAAATGTATTCATTCATTTCATTGTGTTTCCCTAGCTGAAAATTATGCATTCAAACAGCACACGGTGAATATGTGTACCCTTATAGCCCTACCTGGGAAGCAGGGGTCCTGTGAACCTGCACTACATCTTTCCTCATCCCATCTCACCCCCTACTGACAAGCTCAGCAGCAGCAAGTTATCTTAAAATACAGCAAAACATTACAGTTGTAATCTGGTTGTTTTTCTTTGGGCTAAACTTAGCCTCATAAGAAGGATCCAGTGGACAATGTCAGATAAAAGCAGATGAATAATGATTCATAAGCTCAGTGGACACATTTCATTTAATTCTAAATTTTTGTGCATCATTGTTCACTTTTTTATAAAAAAGACCATTTTCAGCAATAGCATTTATTACAAGTCTATTACATTTTTAAATGATATTTACATATAGTAAAGATATCAACCAAAAGGCCACAAAGTTTGGGTCATACTGTTATTAAATAAATAAGCTTAGATTGGTGGTTTTCAATATGGCCCGTTCAGTGACTGAGTTTGACACACCTGCATTAAAAAGAGCATAGACTGTGCCCAGCGATGGACAGGCTCTCGATCCAAGTTGGGTAGGTGAGGTTCCAGGCCCTCTCATGACCCAGGACTGGACAAGTGCTTTCGCAAAATGGACAGATAGTAGAATTTTGATAGTCTCCATTCATTATTCTTATTCATGCTTGGGAAAATTGGGTAGTTTTCACACATCCTTCTATTGCTATCCTTGAGACACCAGGGGCTGGTTGCACAAAACACTTTAAGTTTTCCCCTTAAGTATGACACTCAATGTTTAATTTCTCCTTAGCTAAGGGATTTATTTAAGGGTGTTGCATAGAACCCCTTAAAAGGTTTCCATAGTTAAGGAAAAACATTAAGGCATTTACAACATTGAAAGACGTTTTACAGCAGTAAAATTGTCCCATTTCCATGGAGACCGTTCATATGCTTGCACTTGTGTCTGCTTGTGATACCCGTTACCACTTCACAAAGTTACTCGCAAAGTAAAAAAAAAAAATGGGAGAAAAGAAGACAAGAAAGCCAAATTGGTCAGCGGAGGAAAAGATTATACTTTTGGAGGAATAGAATAAAAAAAAAGAATGTACCAAAACGTAAATTTGATCCGCAAATAACAGCAAACAGAAAACAATGAATGTGGGAGAATATTGCAATGAAAATTTATTCAAGAAGTCTACATTGTGCTGCAACGTTAGTTATTTTATGTTCATGATTGCAAACTAACTGCCAGTAACTGGGCATTGATTGAATATTGATTTTTTTTCTCTTAATAAATTGATCTTCATATTGTACGGGAGCTTGAATCCTGATGTGAGTCCCATCTATCACCCCGCACACTCTTGGGAAGCCGGCTACATAAAGATGTGTGTCGCTATTTCATCCATTTCTTGTTTAGAGGGGAATTCCACCACGGTGTTCAACAGATGGGCAATGGCGTTTGAAATTCAGGGAATGACGCGGTACACCGTTGACTTGTGGACATGAGATACATCGCCTATTACAGCCCGGAATGATCGAGTCCGTAGCATAAAACCACAGAGCGATCGTTAATTGCAACGCAGCCGGGAGAGCACAGCTTCGGATTGTGGAGTGATGCAACTGTAGACAGTAGGACAAATCATAAATTGACTGCCAGTGTTATGCTGAAAAACACATCCCTGCCGAAATAGGCATCCCTGCCATAGAATGCATGCTGGTGTTCTGACGAGTTGAGCTTTTAAGGGTTTTTTGGGAGTTAGGGGGATTTTAGGGGTTAGGGTTAGGGTTTTAGGGGTGTTTTGGGGGTTAGGGTTAGCACTACGGTAGCCTAACTTGACAAAGTAGCTCAACTCGTTTCAGATCAGCGATCAATCGGTCATTTAGAGACGGACATGCATTCTACGGCAGGGATGCCTTTTTCGGAATAACACCGGTCAAATTTATAAAGTAAAATCAATTGCTCATCATTAAGCGTATATAAGGGGTTCTCCTGGTTTGCGGAACACTCTTCTTGGGATTCGTTCATTTTCCTTATTTATTATTATAAACTCAGCCATGTTGCAGTTAAGGTACGGTTAGAGGTACCTTAATTTTTTTCCCTTAGTTTGGTTGCTAAGGTCTTTTGTGCAACCATTAAGGGATTCCTTAAGTATAAGACCAAGGTAAGGAGAAAAACTTAAATATTTAAGAGAAAATGTTAAGGAAACCTTAAGGAGGAGACTTAAGGGTGTTTTGTGCAACCAACTTTATTTTAAGGAGACCTTAACTCGGACTTTAAGGAAAATCTTAAGGTGTTTTGTGCACCCGGCCCCGGGTGTGGGTAACAGGGTTCAGGGCCAGCCAGCATGCAGTGCCCCTGGAGCAGTTGGGGTTAAGGACCTTGATGCAGCATCACTCTGACAGCCACATTATTTGATCCAGCAACCTCCTGATTTTGGGCACTGAGTTGTAATATGCAGAACCCCAGAAATGAAAGAACTTAAAGTGTCACATATATCCTTTATCAGGAATTGATATATGAGACATTATAGTCCTGATTTGATATGTGTTGGGTGTGCGCCTCTGTATCTGTGCAGTAGGGAAGCGGCAGAACCCAGGAGAGCTAAGCAGTGGCAGCGCAGGTAGGGAGCGCTCTGCCTGCTTCTTCTGGCAGGGTCGGCACTCCAGCACCAGCGGCAAGGGAACGTCGGCACTCATGACTGTGGAACTGGGTAACCACAGGGGGGCGCAGGTGAGCGGCTGACGTCACAGCAACTTCACCCTGCAAATCTGAAACTGTATGCATACAACAGACATGGGGGGTGGGTGTGACTCATTTGTGTCTCTGTGGGACCAGGTGCTCGTAGCTCAGGGGAAGGAGCCTCCCTCCTTTCTCCAGCTCTTCCAGGGTGGCTTGGTCATCCATCTGGGAAGTCGAGAGGACACTGCCTCTAATTTAGGTATCATTTGCACATTCATTTTCATCTCTCTCAATCTAATGGCTCTACTGCAAAATGAGGCTCGTTCCAAGAGAGCTCAGATAACATTTAATTAACTAGTAATCATCTACTGATTTGGATTTCACAGTTTTTTGGCAGTTCTCTGCATAGATGCTAATAATGCTAATATATGCTCCTAAAGTTACTATTTATTCAGTTTTCTCATTACTCCTCCCTTAAGGTCATTACCAGTGAGATACTTGTTCATAAGTTTTATCAGAGTAATTACTTATACTGATTAAATGTTGAAAGGTAAATAATTGTTGAAGATCAGTTATTTTTTGTTGCATTATCTGAATCTGTTAGACAAGGACTGGACATATCAACTACAATTCAGTATTATACTAACACCTCCTCCTGCGGCAGGCGGCTGGCGACTCTTCTGTGTGCAGGGTGAAACAGCAATGGAGGCCTCCCTGGTGGAAGTTGAGTGTTGCTGTGCCAGCCTGCGTTCTCGTGGTTCCCTGGTCCTCCTCAGTGCCCACCAGGGGGTGCTCTTCCTGTGGCATGGCTGTAAGGCCCATGCACACAAGTGCGAGGTGGCCAAGAAGGCTGTTGAGAATGTTGTATGGAAGTAGGTACTGCCCACTGGGGCTGTACTCTGTGTAGTGATCAATAGCTGGCAACACTAACACCACTTCCCCACCCCACCCTTTATCCCATATGTTTCCTTCAGCTACACTGTTTTGCTTTCATGAAACAATGGAAACTACGTAAAATGACACTACATGGAAACTGGACTTGAATTATTTATCATGCACTTGAGGTATTCTTTGGCAAATGTGGATCCTGATTCCATTTTGTGTTGTCTTTGTTTTCCCCCATAACAATACAGGTGCCCAACTGAACTTGGGCTGAACAGTAACAGTGAAATTAAGGTGCAGGAAGTGGAGGAGGGAGCGGAGCCAGCGGCATTCTGGAATGCACTGGGCCAGCGAAACAGGAAGGCCTACGACTGCATGCTGCAAGGTGCTAGTCTCGGAGTCTGGTAGCTCTTAGCCATGAAGCCTCCTTCACGTTGGGAGCAATAGCAATGTGTTGAGCAACACAGCCACAGTAGTTCTGGTGTTAGTAAAAATGTTCAGGTGTGGTAGAAATCAATGCAGAGGGATGAGAAGGTGTCATACGTTGCCGGCACAGGTAAACAAACTGATTTCTCTTGGCATATGGTATCATTCACAGACCCAGGCAAGTACAACTTCACGCCACGGCTCTTCCGCTTGACAGCTTGCTCTGGGACCTTCCAGGCAGAGGAGCAGCTGAGTCCTGCCCGTCTTCCAGGGGCTATGATGGCCATGCCCTTCCTGCAAGAGCAGCTCTACTCTGTGCCCCAGCCAGGTGGGCAGCTGTCGCTTTTACACCAGAGGCATTTGCAGGCCAGACCTGAGCTCTTAAGTGAGATAATATTAGAGGTTCCAAGTCCCCAGTCCCAAGCTTCTTTGGGTCCTTAGGGAGGAGGCATTTGATTGAAACCTTCTTGTCAGAAGAACATATACAGGTCCTTCTCAAAAAATTAGCATATTGTGATAAAGTTCATTATTTTCTGTAATGTACTGATAAACATTAGA
>JAODJW010000094.1:30527844-30539878 GCA_026777045.1 Hyperopisus bebe
CAGTTCTGAAGGCGAAAGGGGGTCAAACACCGTATTAGTATGGTGTTCCTAATAATCCTTTAGGTGAGTGTATGTTTGTGATATAAAAGGAAATATGAAAAGAAATTAATTGTATATGTTTCTTTTTTCACTGGTAGCTGCTTGCAATTTTGCTAGTTTTGTGCAGTTTTCCTCAAAAAGTGCATAGAATTCTGCAAGTTGCATCGCGAATAATGAAAAAATCAAGTGTTTTAGCCACAGTAATTATAATGAACTCTGTAAAGTTCTGTAGGGATTGATTTAGTCTGTGCGTGTATTTGCTGTCGGCACAACATCCAATCAAATTAGATCCACGCTGTTTTGAGCAAACAGCATCCATCCAATCAAATTGCAGGACAACCAATGAAGAAGAACTGTCAAACAACGCGCCAGTTAGAAAAAATGATACCAAAGATAGTTTCGTTCGGGTATAAAAACTACGAGGTGGTCAACAAAAAACGAATTGCAGTATGCAAAACATGCGGGTCGAAGATTACAGACGGAGATGCAACATCTTCCAACTTCGTTCGACATTTGAAGTTGCACAAAGAACGGTAAGCACTGCTTGAAAGCTAACGTTTATTGGCTAACTTTTCTTTGCTGTGTAGTTAGAACAATGAGGCTGTAAACTCACTGGTAATGTTGCAAACACGGTATTCTCTTGCGTCCACTGCGAGTTCACTCCCTTAATTCATACATTTGTTAAGTGTTTTTTTTTTTTAGCCTGGTTGTATGAGGTACTTATACATAACATTAGTCAATGTACAGTATCACACACAGTAGATGGCGGTCAGCAGCAACGCGTATTTTAGCCACCTACAAAGCCATATATTACATACACTTACAATTCATAACACAATGTTAAGATTGATATTAGTAATATTTGTGGCTATAAGGGATTTTCTGACATCTGTTTAATATGCTTACCTCTTACAGATTTGAAGAATACCAGTTGAATAAAAGCATCACCAATGAACCACAACAGCCTTCAATCTCACAATTCTTGGACAATTGTGTCGGGCATTACAGTTTGAGTCATCTACAGCAGAAAGCTATCACCAATGCAATACTCTCCGACCTGATTATTGATTGCAACTTACCCCTGTCTATTGTGGAAAACAAGAGTTTTAGGCACTTTCTGACAGTACTTGACATCAAGTACACCCCAGTGTGTCGCAGATCACTGACATCAAAAACAGAGAACCTCGCTGAAGAGAGACATTCAAAATTAAAAACTCAATTGAGAAACACTGACCATGTTTCAGTCGCTGTGGACATTTGGTCTGACTGAAAGATGAGGGGATTCCTGGGTGTCACTGTGCACTGGATAGAGAAAGAGGCAGAGAGGATACAGTTGAAGTCCAATCTCTTGGCCTGTGTGCGCTTCAAAGGCTCACAAACAGCTGAAAGAATCTGACCAATTTGAGTCAATATGTGATGAATACATTAAAGATAAACTGGACTGCATTATTAGTGATAATGCTGCTAACATGCAAAAAGCATTCACTGTGTGCTTCCCCAGTGAACAAGAGGATGACGATGATGGAGATCATCTTGATGACCCTGAGCTCTGGTGTGACCCTGGAAGATCAGCAAACAGTAGATGTTGCTATGGCAAAGAAACAGCGCTTGCAGTGTTTTGCGCACACTCTTCAGCTGGTGGTGGGAGATGGTTTGAAAGAAACAAAAGTGGTATCTCCTTCTCTTTCAAAGTTATCAAAACTCAGCTCACTGCTGCACACAAGCACAACATTCAAAGACGTGTTTGATGCTGAATTTGGGGAACAGAAAGGCATCCCTGCTGCAGTCAACACAAGATGGAACTCAACACTAAGGCAAGTGAAGGCAGTTCTCCAGTGCAATCATCTAAAGCTCTGTGCTGTTCTAGAAAAGACTGGGCACAGGGAGTTGTCATTCACAGCACGGGAGTGGAATTTCTTGAAGGAGTTGGTCGACATCTTGAAGCCGTTTGGAGAAGCAACTGATTTAACACAGGGGGAAAAGGTCATCACAATCAGTGCTGTTGTTCCATCCATCTTGTCCCTCAACCACCACCTTGAGAAGCTGAAGCCCCAAGTCTGTTTCCTCAGCAGCCTGGTCAGAAGTCTCCAGGCATCCCTGAACAGAAGATTTCTTGGAATCTTCATCAGTGTAAAAATGGCCAGGACACAAGATGGGGTCACTGCTCCCTTTTCAGATCCAGTCCACCTCAAAGCAGCTGCCTTGGATCCGGCCTTTTCTCTGTTGTGGGTGGAGCCCCATGTCCTGGTCAATCGTGACGTCAAGGCAGAGGTGGCCCAATGAGTTAAAGGTAAATGTTACTGAGTCTAATGTAACTTTTCCCCTCATAATCTGATCTAATTGACTGCAACAATAATTAAGTGTTCTGTAGTATTTCAGTCTAACACATTGCATCACCAACACAAATGGTAATAAGGACTCTATTGTTTCTGCTATTGTTTTTATATGTTTTGCCAGAATTGATCCTGCAAGATGCTGCAGAGACTGAGAAACCTGTGCCTTTTGTTGATGAAGAAGAGCAAGAGGACCTCAGAGAAGGAGAAGGGCTGTTTGCTGCATACCATAAGAGGCAGAAGAAGGATGTTGGGACTACTCCATCAATACAGCTAAGTCACTAACTTGACATAGCCGAAGGACAGAATGCCCTTTTGTTCTGGGCATTGAACATGAAGACTCTTCCTTCACTGTTCCGTGTGGCCATCAGAGTCTTGACAGTGCCTGCCTCCAGTTCTCCAGTGGAGCGAGTTTTCAGCCATGGTGGCATCATACTACGTCCCCATCGTGCACAAATGACTGACAGACTTTTGGCCAGTTTGGTCTTTTGCAAATGCAATGCAGCAAAGGACTCTGACATATAAAAACCACAGCCCTGTTCATTGTTAGGTTCATGTGTTTGTTATGTTTCTCACATGTAAACACAAACACACACACACAGACAATATGAGATGAGATAAATGAGATGATATAAGTACAGGACAGGACAAACTGCTATTTGAAATGCAATATGCCATGGAAATACAATGTTAGCACATTTTGTTCAAGTAATTACAGTCGTGTTTATTCTTTAAAGGAGTGGTTTAAAATGAAAAAATATTTTAAAATATTCTTACAATATTCTTATGAGTTAAATGTTAAAAATGACTGGTTAATAGTGCAATGCCAGCACTATTTTTTTCTGCAATTTCAATTTCACTTGTTTTAATGAATACAGATTTTAAAAGTATACGTGATCGATATATATATATTATTACTCTGCGGTTGAAAGGACTCAAAAGGACTTGAATCTCAAACTGCAGGACTTAGGACTTGACTTGAGACTTGTCAGTCTTGACTTTGGACTTGACTCGGGACTTGCTTGTCTTGACTCGGGACTTGACTTGGGACTTGAGGGCAAAGACTTGAGACTTACTTGTGACTTGCAAAGCAATGATTTGGTCCCACCTCTGCTGCTTTGACTAATTTTGTTCCCCTACCCCTCCTGGGGTACGCCATCTGGAGACCCCAATTTAGCAAGATATCCTACACACCATGCTACATGTGATGTCTCCACTACACATGGTGACCTTCTGCCTAGTTCGCCCTTCTGCCTGTGTCGTCCTCCATGTATGCCCGGCTGCCTTACTACTGGTTGCCTGGCAATCTGAAGGAGCACCAACACCGGCTTGTCATCACTTCCCTGCTCCACGGTTGTGACTCATATTTTATTATTTAGATTGTGTGACTTGCCACTTAGCCATCTCTCCTATTTGACTTTCCTTGCCGGCCCCAGGAGAATGGGCTACCACTTTGAGTCTGGTCCGTCCCAAGGTTTCTTGCTTCTAGGGAGTTTTTTCTTGCCACTGTCGCCTCTGGCTTACTCAGTGGGGGCTTTGGTCAGGGATGCTGTAAAGTTCTTTGAGACAATGTAATGTTGTGAAAACATGCTATACAAAAATAAATTTGTTTGTTGTTTGTTTGTGTCTCCGTCCGCTCCATAAGACTGAGAGATGGGGACCCGTCCACGATCAACCACACTGGGGCAGTGGTTGGGGTGACCCCCCAAAGGGAGTCACTGGGGAAGTCAGGGTAATCCCCGGCAATTCCGCCAGAGGACCATATGGCAAGCCACAGTCAGTGGCTACTCGCTTAAGGTTGGCTTCGGCCACCCCGCCTCTCAGCCGCCGCAGGTTTTTGTTTACTTCTTCAGCAAGGTGAGTGTCCTCAGATGGGGAAACCTCTTCAAGGATGTCTTACACCCGTAAAGTGAGGACTTGCAGCAGAGGGTCGTCCCTTACCTCAGGCTGATCGAGCCAATATAGAGCCTCGTTTGCTTGATCAAGGTATTGTTCCTCGGTCAGAGCAGGCGTCTTTTTCAGGAGTCCTGTCATTCTGTCACAACTGATGGTGAGCATGGACCAGGGAATCAGGAGCAGGGAGACGGAGAATCAGGAAACGAGGGGTTCATTAGGAATCAATCCTACACAGGGCACCGAAACACGCAATGTCAATAACAGGACTGGGGAAACATACTGGAACGCAGACTGAAATACACAAGACTAGTGGCAAGAATCAAGGAATAACTGGTAAATGCAGGAATTCCACATGAGGTTAACAAGGGGGCGTGGCACACAGGAGGATCAGACAAGCTGGGTGTGACAGGCAAAAGGTAAATAATAAATAAAAGAGGCCCCAAGACAGAAGCCTGTGAAACACCTGTTATGACAGGGACAATCTCAGATTTAAAACTTTTAAGCTGCACAAATTGAGTCTGACCTGAGAGGTATGACTTAAACTAGGTAAGGGCAGTGTTGGTAGTCCCAATAGATTCCAGCTTCTCTAACAGGATGCTGTGTGCGACTGTATCAAAGGCTGCACTCAAATCAAGTAGCACCAGTATGGTTAGCATACCAGAATCTGCAGCCATTGATAAATCATTTGTGATTTAATCAGTGCTGTCTCAGTGCTGTGAAAAGGATGATATGCAGACTGGAACTGTTGAAACAGATTGTTGTCGGCAAGATGTGCATGTAACTGCGAAGCTATAACTTTCTCAAGAATTTTTGATATAAATGGTGAATTTGAAATTGTTCGGAAATTATTTAAATTGCCGTGGTCTGCACCAGTTTTTTTAAACTGGGATAATAGCAGCTGTTTTGAGAGATGAGGAAATGTGGCCAGAAGAAAGGGATGAATGCACAATATCAGTAATTAATGATGTTAACGATATCGCATGTAGCAGGGTGTGCAGGATATCCTGATACATTGGGATCTCCAGGTAGCATACCCCAAGAGGGGTAGGGGAAAAAATATTAAAAATTAGTCAAAGTAGAGGAGACAATAGGCAGTGCTAACAGTTAGGTGAGTGCAATATGTAAGTGCAATGTATATGCTCCAGCAGATATGGCTATAGCAGCATAAGTAGGAGGGAGAGGCAAGTGGGAATGCAGGCATGGGGAGTCCCTGAAATGTCAGCACTCCAATTACACAAGGGAGTGTGAAGCTAGAGTGACAGCACTGACAGCTCAGTTTATCCAAAGCCAGTGGCACCGATCCCCACCCAGCTCTACACCTCACACTACAGATCTAACTGGGGGTGAACAAGTAGCTAAATCTAGGACTAGAGTCCCTATAGGCTAGAAGTGTGTTTTTTTGTCTAGACTTGAATATTGAGTGACCCTGAATCCCGCACATCCGGTGGAAGACCATTCCACAGCTGAGGAGCTCTATAGGAGAAAGCTCTGCAGCCTGCCATAGCTCTTTCTACCCTAGGTGCCTTGAGAATGAAGTAAGCGCAGAGGGTTGTTTGAGGCCAGCATCTCACTAAGGTATTCTGGTGCAAGGCCATTCAGTGCTTTATAAGTCAAAAGCAGTATTTTATACACTGTAAAGAATGGCTGTACATTTACGGCAAATATTCAACAGTATGGTACTGTAATATTGTTTTACGGTATTTTAGAGTATTATGCAATGCATTGTGGGTATAAATTATATTCAGAGTACACTTACAGTAAAATCAGAGTTATACTGTAAAAATTGACAAGTACCTGTATTTTTCAAAATACGTATTATTGCTGAATTATACATCACTTATTTAGTTTAAAATATGTTTAATGCAAATATTTACTTATTTTAAAATACGAATATCAGCTATATTTGATGCATTATTGTCAAGTACAAGGTCAGTTTGACGGTTAGAAGGTGCCGTGCTGTTTGAACTGAAACAGGCACGAGGGAGCTGTCTTTAATTTGCCATTGCTGGCACAGAGTAAACCGACACAGAGGGGCAGTAATAATTGGATGTTAAGGTGAGTAATACTATGTTTCTTTCTATATTTATTTTTTTGTCTGTTCAAGTGGTGTGCACTCAGTTATTTTTAAAAACTGAGAGTGGTGATTATATATTTTAAGGTTTAAGGTAGTGGAGCTTTATTGTTATTTGCTAGTTATCGTTAGATGATGTGATTAGCATTATTACATTTTGGTCCTCTTGTTAGCAATATTACGTTAACTTGGTATTGGTGCTTAATTAGTTTTTTGCTAGTGTGCTAGTTTTGCTAGTTAGGTGAAGCTAGCTGTGACCGCAGGAGAAAGAACGTGTGATATTTGTCTAAAGTTTCGTGTCATCAGATTTTGTCCTCACAGTTGTTTTAACATAATCAGCTAAAAACACTAAGAGTTTCTCTCAGTTTGCCTCGTTATTTCTTATTTCTTCTCTGCCATTATTGTCAAGTTGTTTGGATAGCAAAATTGTTAGATAAAGTGGGTTCACATTTGAAAATGTTTAGCAGAATATTCAGTTAATGGTACAAGGCTTCTTAAATTTGCGCATAATTCTATTTTACTTGTTGGCTGTAAATAAAAGCACCTGTTAAATAAAATGTAGCCTAAATTAAAATTTATACTGTTTTTCGTTGGACGCATTTTATTTGAAGCCATTATGCTTATATTAAAAATGGCGCCATTTTGTGTGTCACCCTGAAAATCTCTCATATAGGTATTAGACAACTGTCAGCGCAGTGTAAATTAAAATTGTTCTTGGGTTATAGTTGGTCTGTCCACCACCATTTTAGATGTCCTCTTCATATTTAATAATACATTTAAGAAACTGCTAAATATGAATATTAAGAAAATGTTATAGACCTATGTAGTAACATGAAAAGTATTAAACTCTTTATATTTATAAATGCTCACTGTATGAAGTCTTAATCCTAGGTCAACTCTGAAATTTTAACTTAAGCATATGAAGGTGGAAATAGGTATTCAGGTTTTACAAAAAGGCCAGCACAAGAAATTTTAATCAAGATAAATTAATTTGAATTCATCAAAAATGCTTCATTGCCAGTTTTGTTTGCTGGCATTTGGTTCTATTGTGTCTTTCACTCATCACATGAAAGTTCATTGTCACCTTCCAAATGTACATTTAAATGTTGTGTTCCAGACTGTAGTCGTAGCCTTAAAAAATTCAGTGCTTTAAAATCACACCTTTATAGAGATCACAAAAAACAGCTAACATCTAACAGAAATGATGAAATCATCGATGTGAATGCATTGCTCTGTCATGTTGACTTTTGTCAGTTCAGATGTGATGACTTAAAGAGCCTGTTTTCTCACTTAAAATGTCACATTAAAGACGGTAATGTAATAAAATGTCCTTTTAGCCAGTGTGAAAAGACCTTCTCAGTAACATCAACATTTACCTCACATTTATCAAGAAAACATCAGAAAAAATCAGTGACCAGTCTGATTGGCTCGTAGATAGTAGACTGGCCTAGGCATGCTTCATATGCATGTGAAGCTGCTTCATCTCAAGATGACGCTGAGCATGCAGATGTCACAGATGATATTTTTGGTGAGGAGCCAGACAGATGAATCTCTGTTTTTAAATAGTTTAGCTTTATTCTATCTTAAATTACAGGCTAAGTTAATACTTCCAGCTTCAGTGATTCAAACTATAATTGAGGGTTTCCAAAATGTTCATGCTGTCAATCAGTCAAATATTTTTCATAAATTGACTAGAAAGTTGAGCTATTGGAATTTCAAAATCTGAGATAAACAAAATTACTGATGTCCTTCAAAGAGAAGATCTACTCAGTCGGTGTAACAGTGTGCTGAAGACAGACCAGAGGAGGAAGACTGTATTCAAGGACAGTTTTAGGTATGTTGAGCCAAAACTAATTTATCTTGGACAAAATGCCTTGGGAAAGGAATGCTACATTCAATACATTCCACTCAAAGAAACAATTAAATCACTATTTGATTTAAGTCAGTAAGGGAGCAACATGAAAAAACACTTTCACGAAATCAGATCAGGGATGTTTTTCAGGATGTTTGGGATGGGAGCAATATTACAGAGAATTCTCATTTTAAACTTCATTTCAATTCTTTAGGCTTGATTCTTTACCCAGATTGTTTTGAAGAAGTCAACCCCCTGGGATCAGGAAAGAAAAGGCACAAGGTTCTGGCAGTTTATCTAACTTTAGGAGATATTTTGCCCCATAATAGATCCAGCATTGACCATATGCAGCTTGTGTTTTTATGCAAGAAACAAGACTTCAAATACTTTGGTCAGAATTTAGTGTTTGGGAGACTACTTGAAGACCTAAAAAGTATAGAAGAACAATGGGAAGTATTAAATGATGGGCAAGTTCACAAAGGCATCTTAATTGCCATAGTTGGAGACAATTTAGGGTCACACAGCATTGGTAGCTTTGTTGAAAATTTCCGTTCCAGCTCACATTTTTGCAGGTATTGTATTTCAAGCTACACCCAACAAAAGAGGCACATCAAGAACAGCTAAATCATGAAAGCAAAATGCAGAAAATGCTAAATTATTTTCGGTAAATTCAGATTGTGGTGTGAAGTTTGATTCAGTTTTTAATAATCATTTTCATGTCTGCCATGGGTTACCGCCTTGCATAGGGCATGATTTGTTTGAAGGCATTGTGTCTTCTGACCTCTCATTCGCCTGTGGACGCTAAGTGCTGCAGATTTCTTTCCACCTGAAGTTGTTGCAGAAAGAGTTACAAACTTTTATCAGAATGATTACAGTGACAAAATTAGGGAGTGCATAGGTGATCAATTTCAGCCATATAACACAACAGTTACACATGAAGTGAGCATGAAAGGTACACTTTCCAAGAAACACATGTGTGTTCTTAATCAAACTGAAGAAGGCCTTATGATTGGGAAGATAGAGCTGATATTAATTCACAACAGTTCTAATGTTTACTTTGTTGTGGATCTGCATCAGACAGAATGTCTCATTGATCAAGATGTTCTTCTTATCACTCAGCAGAAGGTGTATGCTTGTGTAAATCAACATATCCTGTTGGATTACTATCCTTTATCGGAGTATACCTTGTTTGGCTTACGTGTAATTGTTCTGCATCACTCTTATCTCTGTCAATAGAAATGTCAGAGTTGACCAGAATGATTGATAATGCCGTCCTCTTAGTCTTACCCAATCTGCCAGAAGAAACTGTCCTCAAAATTGTCGAAAGTTTGACAAGCCAGGGACTGGAAAGTAACGTGGATTTGTCTTTTGTGAGAGAAGAGGACCTTTTGGAGATTTTAAGGCCAATACAGAGCCGTAAGCTGCTGACAGGGTGGAAACAAGGTAGAGCAATACCTTTTAAACCACTTCACGACACATTATAGCATTGTTGATTAATAAAGAAGCCCTACATAAATAGATCACTGGGTGGCATTTCATATTAGTTTGTAATCTATTTTGCTGCACATGTACTACAGAAGAAAGTAGGAATTACTTGATTTAATTATTTTTGTTTCTCTTCCTATGATTAGATCTACAGTGTAGAACCCCTGCACGCTCAGCCATCAGTAGCTCAACTCCACATAACTCAGCACTGTCAAGCAGCAGCCCCACAAGCTCTCCAGCCTCATGCTCATCCTCATGCTCAGCATGGCCCGAAACATTTATTGTTCCATGGGAAAAAGCAGCTATTTCTAATGAAGGACATCCTTTGCCTGCTGACCGCCACCAGATGGTCCGGATTATAGTGGATGAAATGTGGAAGTCAGAGGCAAACCCCACAAGGACACAGTGCAAGACAATTGCTTGTCTTATTATTAAACAGCACCCAAAGAATTTTGCGGATTACTTAGACGACGGTAAGACGCTGATGGGAAGTGGTTTTGAATCACTATTAACACAACTCAAAGTACGTTGTAGAACATTTGATCAGGGGTAACACACTTGCAAAGCGCAGAACTCCTAAGTGCGGTAATGAATCTGTTACACCCAAGAGAGGATCATGGACAATGGACAGTTATGGATGTCTCCAGTGGCAGCCAGAAATTCCAGAAGAGGAAACAGAAGCAGGGATGAAAGAAAAACGGTCTCGTATGGTTGAACTTCACTCACAGTATGGCTCAGCTGCTGCTGATAAAACTGAAACTGAAAGTCTCTTGAAGAGTACCCACTACTTACAAAGAAGAAAGATCAATGCTGATCCAATTCCTACTATAGGAGAACTCAGAATGCAGTGGCTGCTCTTGTTTGTGCAGAAGTCTTTGTCTGCATATTTTGAATTGCTTACAGGGGTTTCAGTTAAAAAAATGGAGCAAGCCATTGAAGAACGAGGGAAACTCCTTTTTGACTATTTTAGGAACAAACCAACCAATGATGACGTCAAAAAAGTCAGAATGCATGAAGATGATGAGATTGCTGCAATAGTTGTTGAATTGCTAATGGCACATTTTAAAGAAGAAAAACGGGACCTCATATTCCAGACAGAGGTAAGCATTTCAGTTTTAAAGATAAGTATTTTCCTAAATGGCATATTCCATTGCAAATGTGTTCATTTACAACTGGACGTACCCTGTACTTTATTCTGAGTTTTATTTTTCTATTTTGTACTTACTGTAAAGACAAAATATTTTTGTGTCTGACTAATTTTTGTCCACCGTGTTATTACTTTACAGGAGACAATCACTGCGGCTGATATTGAGAGGACCTGCTGCCTGCCAGAGAGTCCAAGGCTTATTATTCTTGGTATAATCTTGCCTTTCATCAGCTCAGTTTCTTGTTTGGTCATACTTGTTAACATGTTTGAATAAATTTTGATGGTTGTAGGTGACAGCTTTAGTAAACGGAAATGGATGATTGGAATTGAAGGCCAGGTGATTTGCCAAGGGGTGCAGCCAACCTTCATGTCTGGATTAGCAACACTCTTTGTGTGTTACTATAGCTTCAACCTCCAGTGTCAAGTTGGTGCTGCTCGCACTTTTGAATTTATACAAAGGTAAAATTTTGTGACTGTGATGTATTGGGCACCACTTTATATAAGACACGATTAACGTCTTTAACCCTCTGGGGCCGATTATGTCGTCGAGGACATAGCGTACTTTTCGCGTCTATTTCAGTTTATATCTCGCTGAAATCTCAATGTAGAATCATGAAAAAAAACGCTGGCTAAATCTGTAATCTGTCTTCTTTTTAAAACGTACATTGTCGGAAGTTTTTAAAATTAGGTTAAATCGGCAAAAAAGTAAACCATGTCATCTTACTTTGTTTTACCTGCATCGGGGACGTGTAGTACCGCTGTCACCCGAAGATCGCTATTCACATTCTAAATAGCTGTATTAGCACGTATTCAAATTGCATTCGCGTGGTAATTTTTTTTTGCAACCAATTTTTTATTGGGTTAAGTACAATGCACACAAAAGTGACACATCAAAAACTGTTCAACATACAAAACAAAGAAAAAACACCAGAACCAAAAACCCCACCCCACCGGAGCAAGACATTAAAGGAAACAAAAGAAAAAATGATACAGTTTTACTCTATCTATATACATACACAGTAATATACATACAGCAATAATAAGTAAAACACATATACCTATAAATGCAAATGCATGCACACCTCCATACATCCACATAGATACACAACACACACACCAAATATATTCACATACAGACAGATATATATACACATACATACGCATATCTGCATAACTATACCAGAATTAACCAGACACAATAGGTGATGTGT
>JAODJW010000094.1:30623663-30637039 GCA_026777045.1 Hyperopisus bebe
ATGCTATCCTATCAATATGGGCCAACATTTCTAAAGAATGCTTTCAGCACCTTGTTGAATCAATGCCACGTAGAATTCAGGCAGTTCTGAAGGCGAAAGGGGGTCAAATACTGTATTAGTATGGTGTTCCTAATAATCCTTTAGGTGAGTGTATATATGCAATCCTTTCTTTGTCTCAGTCTTTCTCTCTTCCTTTCTGTCTCTCCTCCCTTTCTTTCTTTAGTGTTAACTTTATCAGCCCCCCAGTCCCATCTCTTCCAAAGATTCTTGTTTGTTCCACTGCCTCTCCTCCCTTGTGCCCTGTGCCTCTGAAGGATTGGGTCTCCCGATGCACTAAGGTTGGCTCTCCGAGCGGGTCTGGGCATGACCCTCCGGTGGTTGCTTTCCTGCCTACAGATCTCTCCCGCTCTGGTCTGGACCAACCTCCATGACCTAGTATTTCAGTAATCCCATCACCCAGGTGTAATCGTTCACCAAGGGTCCATTCCCCTCTCCCCCTTGTCTGACATTTTGATCCATTGTCTACATGCAAACGGTAAATTTGCACAACCGTATTTGTTTTTGTACTACTTCAGTTATTAGTCTTTTCCACATCTGTTGTTCTCGCTATACTGTTTTCCTTGCACTCTGCATTCCCATGTGATTTGTCCTATACTGTCCCGTTTGGCACTGAACCACAAACAACTCTACTATATTTCTGCATACTGGCAATAAAGTGTTCTCTGTTTCCCTGGTACCAGTCTGTGAAATGGTGATGGTACAGTTGCCACACAGCCTGTATATTATGGGATGGTGTGAAATACTGTGTGAAATGCTGTGGGGAAAAAAAGAACTATTTGACCTGGATTTTCATACACATTTAATGCTTTCCCCCACTTGACCACTGTTATTGTGAGGAACCCCCCTGCTCAGCAAATGTTATTGTAGAGGACACCATACCCACCCACAGTGTTAATTTTGTTGACAAAATTTTTTTGTCATAGTTATCCTCAACGACCTTTATTTTCAGACTAAAACGAGATGATAACTAAATAAAAATGATTTCATAACACCATAGACTACAACGAAGTGACAATTTCGTAAACGAATAAAAATGGGACGAAAATGTACGCTAGAGACTAGATCCAGTCAGAACTAATGTAGTTCGCGTAAGGCAGGGATCAGTTAGAGAAAATTTCTTGAATCAAAGATTTGGAAGATCATAATGTCTAACTATTTAGCGTGATGTGTTTAAGAAGCCTATTAGTTGTATCAACATCTAGTAACTAATTTTTTTCATATTTAAATAAAGTGCTTAACTTAAGCTGTAAAACCCCAATACAGTCGTGTCTATGTAATATATTTTAGTGTTCATGGATTTAAGTATTGGTTTTCTATAATCCCACACTGGTAATAAAATTAAGTCTTGTTGTAATATAAATACATTAGAACTTATCACTTTATTCGCTGTTTGTTTAATCGCTTTTCGTTGTTTCGGAAAGATATAAAATGTGACGTGTTTTTCTCATATTCGTTTTATATTTGTCGGAGTAATAATGCAAACGGAGTGACGAACTGTTTCAGGCAAAAACTACATTTCACCTTTTATTTCACATAAAACGCAGGGTTGCCAACTTCAGCCAGCTGGCTGGAGTGACATTTTCAATTTGAGATGTCTGCACACATGTAACAGTTCTTACCTTGTAAATAGTCTGCTTTTGTATTTAACTGTGTAAATATACTTTGGACATAGCTAATTTTACGTTTATAATGGTATAATATAGATTTGGCGTAAGATTTCCTGCGTGAGTCTGAAAGCATGAGTGTCATGCCAGATTCTTGAGATTTGGCAATCCTGAAAACGTACATTTTTTGTTTCACCCGAGTTGATTTATATAACAAATAAAATTACTTTATACAGTTGTTAAAAAGCGAAAACTTCAATGAACATGAAATCACCAATAAACTACGTCTACAAATATTTATTTTAATATTTCTATTTTAATATTCAGAGAGAGTAGGCCTGGTGGCATTATAGCCTATGCACTTTGAAGTGATTTTATTTTTGCACTAATGGCACTACTGATTTTACAGTTTCTGGGTAAATAAGCATAAGTTTGTGTTTCAAATAAGATTGAAATCTGTGTCTTTGTGTACTGCACAGTCAGCCCTTAATACCATCCCTCAACATTGGTTTAATTTCATCTTAAGAACATAATGACTTTCTGACCTCAAAGGGAAACTTTAAACATTACACTTTACACTTTTAATATTTTAGTCGACAAAATCAATTGTAGTTTTAGTTGAATGTAATCTTATAATATTTAGTCAACTAAAAGTAGACTAAAACTAAAATAATTCAAATTAATAAATTATGACAAACTAAATTGCATTCTAGTCAAAAGACTATGACTAAAACTAAATAGCACTGATAGTGGCTGAGCAGAGAGCAATGATCACTGCTCTGTTTGAATGAGATTGAGAGCCGATTGCCACTGACTCAGAGCAAGATAACAGAGGAGGCTCAATGACCCTGATTACCATCAGGAACAGGTTTTTGATTCTATATGCTTTGCATAAAGAGATTTGTCTCTCCTGCTGTTTGTATCAAACAATAATCATTGCCACATTAGTGTGTGCCCATCTCACCATGTGTCCTACCAGCTCAGTTCCCATCTCATCGTGTGCACTACCGGCTCAGTTCCCATTTCACCATGTGCTCTACTAGCTCAGTTCCCATTTCACTATGTGCTCTACTGGCTCAGCTCACATAATAACAATATGAGTTCAACCTCTCCTTTGGCTTTACTTTCAATGGCCACCTTATTTATTTGAAAATTAAAGGATAAAATGATTGAAAATGTAACACCTCACTATTTCTCTGTTAATGACGCCCCACCCATATACTAGGTATAATTCATTAAGTGACAGTGTTAAACCTGCTAACATAATTTTTAAGCTTTCCATCTATGCTGGCATTTAACTTACCCAAGTAAGTTGTGCTGGAGCCTGTGGTGAGTGTAGATGTCAACAGGAAGGTGAAAGTGTTTAGTGCAGGGGTCTCCAACTACGGTCCTGGAGAGCTACTATCCAGTCGGTTTTCAATCTTACCTGGCATCTGATGAGCCACACCTGTTCTCAGGTAAATACCAGGGCCAGGTGTGGCTCATCAGAAGCCAAGTAAGATAGAAAACCTACTGGATGGTAGCTCTCCAGGACCGGTGTTGGAGAACCCTGGTTTAGTGTTTATCAGTCAAAGGAGACCATCCGTCAAATTTCTTTAAGGCAGCTTGGGAGTCTTTTATTTAGAGTAAATAACTGATTCTCCAGACCTCCCTCCTGCTTCCTTCAGAACCGCTCCTTTAATCATGAGCTAATGTAAAATCTGACCACAGAATGTGATGTACCTCTCATATTGATGGTTAAGGATTATAAGTCACAGCCAAGGCTGGATATGCAAAATCATGTCTGTGCATGTGACTCAATTTTGGTGCAGGGTTTCATGCACATACATTTACTGAACACAACGAACACTGTGTGTCTCTCACTATGAACAAATTCAAATGCCACAAATAAATTGGAGGGGCTAATTTTAATGCTGCATGACACGTAGTGCTTAACTGGACAACATAATAATTTGTTATTATGTGAAACAGCTGAGCATGTTTGTAAACCAGTGTTTCCCAACCCAGTCCTCAGGGAACTCTGTACAGTCCACGTTTTTGCTCCCACCCAGCTTCCAGCCAATCAGGACCACCAAATACCTGGTATAGGTGCGTTAGGAGCTGAGAGGAAACAAAAACATGGACTGTCCGGGGTTCCCCGAGAACTGAGTTGGGAAACACCGCTGTAGACCACATCCTAATCTACACGATCTTCTTGACTACAGAGAATAAAAAAACTTTTACGGTTTCTATTTACACAATTCAGTTGGATGTGCATATAATTCATATGGCCACAGATGATCGGTACATAAGTTAATTTAATTATAAGATTTAATTTCCTTTTCTGTCACTAAGTGGCATTGCTTCAGTTTTGGTGAGATTTGTCTCAAGATTTGAACAGGACCAGATCCTCAACAATACAATGCAAATGTATCTGCAAAGTGTAGAAAAGATCCTACTCTGAGAATGGATTCTGGTTACACTCCTCACGCTCCCTCCCCTGCTATCTCTTGCCTAGTGTTATAGCTTTCAGTGGGGAAGCAGCACTAACGCTGTGAAGTCGGGGAAAAAGGGGTTTATTCGGGGAAAATCACCAAACACAAAACAGAAATGCATGAACAATCGTCAATGACTGGACAGGAGTAAGACAGACTTGGAAGCATTAAATACCACAATAGATTAACAACAACTAGACACAACCGAGAACACCGGGATTCCACATGAGGTAAATGAGGGGGTGTGGCACATGGGAGGATCAGACGAGCAGGTCATGACAGAAGACCTGGACCTGGGGAAACAAAAGCACGTTAACGCAGGAAACAGCACCGACACGCAGAACAAAGACCAAAACACCAACCAGGACAGACAAACCACGGGGAATGCAGAGAACACAAGGACACCAAAGACGGGAACAACAAAGGGACTACACCAGGGGACAGAAAACCAACAGGAGGAACAAAAGGACCAGGAGGGAACAAAGGCAGAACTGAATTATGGGGAGTAAACCCAGGGGGCACAAAACCAGGAGGAAAGGAAGCAAGGAACCCCGGCGGGTGGAAGGCGGAGGCTGCAGGGGCAATGGGCGACCGAGACGGCGGAGCAGGCGGGACCTTCAGAGACCGTGATGCAGGAACTGGAGGGGACGCCGAAGGCGGCCAGGAAGAAGGTGGAGGGACTGACGAAGGAGGCATGGAGGGAGGTGAAGGAGACAGTGGAGGAGGCAAGGAGGGAGGAAAAGCTGCTGCAGGTGAAGGCGCAGCCACAGCTGGCGAAGGCGCAGGTGACTGACGAGCCTGACCTGGGGGAACTGCAGGTGACCGACGAGGCGTGGGAGGAGGGACCACAGCAGGCCAACGAGGTACTGCAGGCGGACCTGCAGGTGACTGCCAAGCAGGAGCCAGGGGGACCACAGGCGACCGCCGATCCGAAGCCAGGGGGACTGAAGGCGAGCCCAGGGGTAGGGCGGGTGGGACTCAACCCCTGCGCAGGTGTTCCCTCCCTCTTCAGGACACCGAGAGCCGAGGTCTTGACTGGGGTCTACCACACTGAGGTGGTGACCCACTGGAGGGGTGCAATGCGGCAATCAGGGAAATCCATGAGGGGTCCCAGTCGAGCTCCTCCTCCACCAAGGGGGAAGGAGTGATGGTACAATAGTATGGGACCTCCTCCAGGGGAGGGACCGGGGCCATGGGAGCAAGGTCCGGGGGATTAGGGATCTCCTCAAGGATAGGAACCTGGGGCACAGGAGCAGGGGGCGGAGCAGGCACAGGAACCGATGCAGCAGGCAGACGGGGTTAGAGCGCAGGCAATGCAGCAGGCAGATGGGCTTCATGCGCAGGCAAGGCAGCAGGCAGATGCAAACACCGCCGGTATCAGGACTGTCTCCTCCCAATATGTCATAGGTGAGGTAGTGGAGATTGAGCCGGCCCCCAGGAAGACCAGACCTACTGACCTGCACACATTTTGCGTAGCAGGCATGCATTTTTACACCAAAGTATGCCAGTACGATTTGTTGCTCTAAAGTACACAAAAAGCAGCTGGTCACATTGACGTTTCTTGCTGGCTGCTATTTCAGTCTGCAGTAGGAGGGGCAGGGCTGCATACACAGCTCAGGGCGCCTTGTGAATGTCTCACACAAACACGCACACACACACACACGCACGCACCCTCGCAACAGTAAAAGGACGAGAATAGTGATAGTAAACAATTGTAGGTGAGGAGCAATACACAAAATACTTGCAACTGACACGTTAGGTGCCGTCCACACCGCAACCGGCGAACTGCCTGGCACTTGTGAAAGCCGCTAGACAACTGAATATTATATTGAAAGTTATATTGCCATTGTCCACCAAAAAAGGCACCCCTCCACCCCTTTTGTTGGATTAAAATGATACTAAAATATATACTGCTATGGGTACAAGAGGGAACGCAACTGTAGCCCTGATCTGGGAGGAAAGAAACACTCGCGCACTGCGGATAGGTCCGTTAGTTTGATTGAAGGACCATTCAGCCACTCACAGCAAATGTATCAGTTAGCGTCAGTGACAAGGGAATGAGAACTGCTCCTCTTCGAAGTAACTTGGCAAAGTACTGTCATGTTGGATTTGGGAAGAACAGTTTTGAAATACAACAAAGTGATATCTGATGTAAATTAGTAAAGCAAAATTCACAACGTTGTAACGTCAGCATTTTCTACATAATGTAAGCTAGACGAAGTTAATTATCCTTGGTATAGCGCTATGTTCATGTTGTATAGGAGTCGATTTTAGACACACCACCTCAGCACTATAAATGGTGTTTAAAATTTCCAGGATAATTTTACTTACCCATCCTAGAATGTTACTTACCTATACCCCCCCCCCCACACACACACACAACACACACACACACAGTTTTAAAAAGCTTGATATGCCCCTGGTTGCAGATTCTTAAATGTCACTGTAGATGAGGAACTATGTTTGATATTTTGAGCTAGGTTGCCGGTCCACAGATAACTTAAAGGCATAACACCCTTTTCTTCAGTGATATTTCAGCCAAAATTTTAACTTAGTGAGAGAAGGAACAGGTAGAAATATTGCCTGAAGGTGTGCTTGCATGCGTGTTTGTGTGCCCCTACAGTCTATGGTTTAGTAACATGACAGATGAGGACAGCGACAAAGAGAGAGAGAGCAACAGGGTTAAGAGGAAAAGAGTTCATGCCCCGCAGAAGTTCCTAACCAAGTACCAGGAACAGTGGCCGTGTCTCTGCCCCTCCAAACTCCCTAATCATGCTTTTTGCACAATGTGCAAGTATGATTTTGACATTTTTGTCACCAAGGAGCTTCAGGTAATAGTAGTACAGCAAACTCCCCAGATACAAAGCTCTAGACATTTCACCCATTTGGCTAAAATCCAGACACTCTATAATTGATACAAGCAAATTTGTGTTTTATATTGCATCAAAATATTTTTTATTATTCATTTTATTAATTCACTTAATCATTTTGTATAAGCACACATCATAGAATGAATTAGTAATCATGAAAAGAAATGTTCAACTTTTATTATGCATTGTAATATAGCCCAGCGCAGTGTCAGGGATGTTTTAGAATTAGGTCCAAGTATACAGTTTGCCTGATCACAGTGAAAAATAGAATTATGAAAGACGGCATGTGTCACGCCCCGATTGTCCGCTCCTCCTGTGTGCCATGCCCTCTCATTAACCCTGTGTGGATTCCCAGTCGTTTTACCAGCTGTTCCTGATCGTTGTCATTAGTTCATTGTATTTAGTCCGCGTTTCCGATCGTTTCCCCAGTCCGGTCATTAACGTCAAGTGTATTGTCTATGCGTTCTTGCCTGCCATTTCGTATGATTAAACCCTGTGTTCCCCGATTCCTGGCTTCCTGTGCCTTTGTCCTGCACTCCGGGTGCGTTGCACCATGACAGCATGCATGTATGTTTTGCAGACCGTCGGCACCATGTGGAGGGAAAAAACATTTAAAACTTGCACCTAGAAATAGAGATTGTCCCTAAAATAAACACCCTCTTCTTTCAATCACACAACTTGAGAGCAGTTCGTGCAGAAACTCTGTTCACTTCTTTCATTGTTGAGTATAACTTGCCCTTAGCAGCTGCTGACCATGCCGGCCCACTATTCAGGAAAATGTTTCCGGATAGTAAGATAGCAAAACAATATGACTGTGCTAGGATAAAGGTGGCCTCTGTTCTAAGAGTGATGAGGAGCATATCACTGAGGTCATAAACAGGCTCCATACAGCCTTGCAACTGATGGGAGCACAGATATGGAGGATGTAAAAATGTACCCCATTATGGTGAAGTTTTTTCATGCCAGTCTTGGAAGGGTAGTTGTGATGTTGCTCAGGATTTGTAAATCTAGAGAGTCTACTGGAAAAGCAATATTTGAATTGCTTGATGGTGAGCTTAAGAAGAGAAGCATACCCTGGTCAAATTGTGTCAGCTTTACAGCTGACAATGCTGCAGTTATGCGAGGTATGGGCAAGAGCATAGCAAGTTTTCTGAAGGAGCAAAATCCACACATCTACCTAGTTGGCTGTGCCTGCCATTTGATGCACCTAGCTGCAGAGAAGGCATCCAGGTGAGTGTGCATGAGTGTGAACGTTGAGGACTTCCTTATCACCATTTATTACTACTTGAACAAAAATAGCAAGAGAAAGTCGAGTCTGCATGAGATACAGGTCATGTGTGATGCAAAGGTGAGAAAGATCCTTAAGCTGGCCTCCACAAGATGGCTGTCATTGGGGCAGTGTGTGAACCGTCTATTGGAACAGTGGCATCCTCTTACTGTTTTCTTTGAAAATGAGGTGGATTCCAGTAAGAAGACGAAAACAAAACCCTCTAAACCCTCCAAGTTGCCAAAATCTTCATCTGGTGTTACTCTGAAGCCTAAAGCCAAAGTTTCCAGCAGCATAGCAGCTACAGTGCAGCCCAAGCTTTTCCATTCTCTTCTACCAAAGCTGCCCACATCATCTTTTTGTCCTACCTCGAAGCCTAAAGCCACAATCTCCAGCAGCAAGGCAACTATAGTGCAGCCCACCCTTCCCTCCTCTCTTCCACCACAGCTGCCCACATTTCCAACTAGTCCTATCCTGTGGCCTAAAGCCACATTATTTTTCAATCCACCAGAAGCTAAAGCTCCTGTACACCCTGCTGTAGAGTTTAGTTTAACTGAATTTCTGTTCAAGCAGAATGAAATTGAGCAGTAAAAGAGAAGGAAAAAAACACATCAAAAAAAAAAACAAGAAAGAAGAGAAAAGGGATCTGTCAAAACCCGAGATGGTACTTAAGTTCCTCACCGATCCCATGTCAAAAGTGTACTCACTCTTCCTAAAGAGAGCCATACCTATTTCTGACACCAGGAATCAGATTTTTCAAAACGAGGAGCCATGCATACACATCCTCCTACCAACATTAGAGCTGCAACTGAAAATGGTATTGCTCTCATTCTGTAGAGGTAACAAGTCAATCAGCAGGAGAGAAAACCAGCTACCTGATGAGGAACTCTCAGTTGGTCAGGACACCCTATCCTTTATCCAAAGCCAGGGTAACCTACACCTGAAGACATTCTTCAGAGATGTGAGAAAGTTCTTTTCATCTGCAGCAGACTACATGATTTCCAAATTTCCATTTGAGGATGAGTTGTTGTGGCAGACATAGCTATAAGGCAATCTGTGAAATTCTCTTCTCTCCAGTACTTTGTCAGCCGCTCCACATCTATTCTCCCTAAAGAGGTCACCATGGATCAAGTAGAAGATGTGTTCCAGATGGATCAGATCAGCACTTTTGAGGACAGCATCCTCAGAAAGCGAATTGATGAAGCCTGGCAAGACATTGGCCTGTTGAAGAAGGGAGGCATGGAGGTCTTCTCCAACCTTTCAGTAATCATGCTTGGGATATTGGTGTTTTTCCATAGCACTGCAGATTGCAAGAGGGTCTTCAGTATTGTGAATAAAAACAAGACCGAGTATAGAGCAAGTTTGAGGACTGACATGATAAGCGCCTTGGTGACAAGAGGTGAGCATGGCTGCAAAGGGAACAGTCTGTCACATGGAGGGCTTAAGTGATGCTCTATTCAGAAAGCCTGGTCAGCAGGCTATGAAGAGAAGCTGTCTAGAGCAAGTGCCACTGCAGCCACAGCAGATGAATAAGGCCAAGATTGGACTAAGGACCAAGATTGAGAACTACTGGTCAAGGGCATTTAAAATGTAAAGGTAGCTTGTTAAGAAGTCATTATTTTCTTATATATTGTTGAAATGCAAATGAAAAGACAAATTTGTGTTAACTGCCAATTTCACTTATTTTTAAATAAGGAATACATTTACCATAAACGCCCAGTGTAGGTTATAGAATATAGAACTATTTAACACAAAAATATCACTTACTTCAAGATTGATTCTTTAATGTATTACATACATAGTTATAGAAGTACAACATGTAGTGAAATGTAATCTGATCGCTCCTAAGACTGTACATTTTAACAGAAGCTAACAAATAGTATTATGTTAAGAGAAATTAAGAGCTTAAAACTAAAGTAATAAAAAATAGATACAGAAGTATATAAAATACAAATGTTTTAATAAGCTGATAGCACACAAAAAGGTGAGAAATCCACAGGGTATAGAAACTCCTTATCATTGCATTCTCATATGGTTCTAAGAAAAGTCTGACCAATAATTCCATTCGGATCAAATGAAATGATTGGCCGAGCATCCTGCCAGTCATCAATTGCTGCCCCTCCAACTGAAGTCACCGCTTGCCCTGGTCACGCCCACCAAGCGAGTGTGAGTCTGCGAAGATGCCACCATTGTCCATCCATCCATTACCTGCCGCTTGTCTGGGGTTCGGGTCCCAGGGGTAGCAGCTTCAGGAGAGATACCCAGACCTCTTTCTCCCCAGCTACCTCAACCTGCTCCTTGGGGAGGATGCTGAGGCATTCCCAGGCCAGCCGAGAGATATAATCCCTCCAGCGTGTCCTGGGTGTGCCCTGGGGCCTCCTTCCTGTAGGACATGCATGGAAAACCTCTCTGGGTAGCCGCCCAGGAGGCATCCGCACCAGATGTCCAAACCACCTCAAATGGCTCCTTTCGATGTGGAGAAGCAGTGGTTCTACTCTGAGACCCTCCCAGATATCCGAAGTTCTCCCCCTATCCCTAAGGCAGCCCAGACACCCTGCGGAGAAACCTCATTTCGGCTGCCTGTATTCCCGATCTCATTCTTTCGGTCATTACCCATAGCTCATGACCATAGGTGAGGGTAGGGATGAAGATGGACCAATAGATCGAGAGCTTTGCTTTCCGGCTCAGTTCTTTCTTAGCCACGACGAACCGGTTAAGCGCCTGCAAAAATGTAGATGCCGCTCCAATTCGTCTGTCCAGCTCCCGATCTCACCTACCCTCACTCGTGAACAAGACCCTGAGATACTTGGACTCCTCCACTTAAGGCAGTACCTCTTCCCTGACCTGAAGAGGGCAATCCACCCGTTTATGGCTGAAAACCATGGTCTCAGACTAGGTGCTAATCCTCATCCCCGCCGCTTCGCACTCAGCTGCGAACCACATCAGAGCACACTGGAGATCCCCAGCATATGAAGCCAACAGGACGACATCGTCCGCAAAAAGCAGCGAGGCTCCATCCTGCCACCATTGTGGTACTCAAAAAAATTTCACAAGGTTGGCAGGACTGGAAGACGCCCAGCCTAATTCTAACAGCTTGTTTCTCCTAATTTCCTGGTCTAGTCAGTTTCCTCAGAGCAAGGAATTGTTAACAAATATCCAATTTATCAGGTGGTTCTCTGTCCTGCTTTCTCCCAAGTACCCGAGCTCCCTCCTGTATGGTCTTGTATGTGTGCTTCTCCTGCTCCCCTCCCCAGTGAGTGTGTTCCAACCCCTTTCTTGATATGAGTATTTGTATTGATCTACCTGCATCAGCACATGTATCAGCTTTTCTCTTTACTTCCAGGATGGACTCCCCAGCTTTTCGACCTGGTCTTTTATCCCAGACTTTTATTCCAGTCTATTATATTGGCTTTCTGTTAGCTCTGAATCTGGTTCCCCTGTCCCTATGGTATTCCCATGGACCCAGCTGAGCTCCATTTTACCCTTGGTGTCACGCCCCGATCGTACCGATTCTCCTGTGCCACACCCCCCCTCGTTAACCTCATGTGGATTCCTATTGTTTAACAGCTGTTTCTGATTGTTGTCATTAGTCCGGTGTATTTAGTCCGCGTTTCCATTCGTTTCCCCATTGCGGTCATTAACGTTACACGTGTCTTGGAGTGTGTCATCTGTCCAGCTCCCGATCTCGCTTACCCTCACTCGTGAACTAGACCCCGAGACACTTGGACTCCTCCACTTAAGGCAGTACCTTAAGTTTCCATTCGTTTCCCCATTCTGGTCATTAAAGTTACATGTGTTTTGGAGTGTGTCGCCCCAGAAATAGAGCCCTTTTGTTTATATTCACGGCTTCTGTCACCTGCTTCCATGTTTTGATCGTGACACTTGGCTACTTGGACTGGTACGTTAAGGATATCTTGTCCATTAGAGCTGATACTTTACCCCACACTCCAATGTTCCTGCTTGTATCTGCTGCTGATGCTCCTGATCTGGCTCCATCCTGCCACTATCCCATGCCCAAGTGGTACAATGGATCCCCAGAACACCATCAAACCTAGCCCTTGAGGAGTGAATGCATTGGCTCAAGCATCCATTCATTCTAGGTTTTCACTTATCACAAAAATCTTGAATACATAAGGAGTACCAAGCATCTAAACCCTTGACAAACCCAATGTGACATGTTCTTCACCTGTTTTAGATTTACTATCATCTACCTCCAAGGCCAATGCCACTTTCGCAGAGATTTGACCCTGACCGACTGTCCCCCTCCTCAGGCACCATCCTTCCATTGATCTGCTTTGTAGCACCTGTCAGATGGGAACTGGAGGATGAGATTTACTATACTTTACAGCACCATCTGGCACCTTCTACTACTCCTGTCAATAAGTGGTACCGGATGGTTCAGTGGGCGCATACGCTGTTGAATTCTGGGTATCTGGAAGACCGATTCTCTAAGACTTGCTGACTTATTTCTCTACTCAAGAGAAAGTAGCCAGTTCCCTTCTTGGGCTGAATATGGCCAGAATTCCCAGTACTATTCCTCCCTCTATCTGACTCATTTCCTATGCATTTTAGGTTACCAGCCTCCTCTGTATCCTTGGGAGATGGAGGCCCAGTGACATGGTGGTCAGTGACTGATTTAGAAGGAGTGGAGAGGTCGGGGATGTGCTTCATGTCCAGCTGTCCTGTGTGGGGTGAAAGCAGAAGACAGCAGTTGCTTGCTGATAGTGTCCATCTCTGCTTTTCCAGCCTTCCTTCTGAAAAGCTCTCTCCACAATTCATTGGTTCCTTTAAGATCCTTTGACAGATCAACAGTGATTTATCCCCTGCAGCTGCCTAATCAGTATCAGTATCTTTCTGGTGTTCCATGCGTCTTTACTCAAGCCATCCTGGGCTGCGTTTCCCGATAACAATTGATCTTAGCGCTTAAGAGAGTTTTCTACAAGTCATTTTGCAAACGTTCGTTATTGTTTCACGTGCGTTTCCCAAAAATGCTCTTAACACAATTGCACGTAGCCCTGCTTTAAGTGCTACTTAGGAGACGCTATCCGTTGGTCAAGTGCTGATATGTCACACTGTAGAATGGCTCGTTATTGTTGCACAT
>JAODJW010000094.1:30671992-30682473 GCA_026777045.1 Hyperopisus bebe
AAAATTAATTTAGCCATAATTTACTCATTTAAATTATATGATAATGCAAATAAAATGAGACAATGTGAAAAAAAAAATTATTCATGTTTGACAAAATTGATTGGCTCTGGTCTGGGGGGCAGTGCCCCCCCCAAACTCCCCCTATGCGTAGGCTGTAGGAACCGCCAGTGGCTGTTATGCATCTACACTGTGTGCACAATAATTAGGCAAGTTGTATTTTTGAGGATTAATCTTATTATTGAACAACTACAGTGCTCTCGGTCAATCCAAAATGTTAATGAACCTAAACCTAAATGTTTAAGAAAGTAAAAGTGAGGTTTTGTCTTTCTTAAGAGAATATACACTGTGTGCACAATTATTAGGCAACTATTAGTGTGCAAAATTATTATGCAACTAAATGAAAAAAACTTTTCCCATCTCACTTGTTTATTTTCATCTGCTAAAGTGAGAATAATAAAACAACTCAAAATTTACATATAAACATTTCTGCTATGTCAAAAAAAAAATCAGTGACAAATATAGCCACTTTTCTTTTCAATAACTGTCACAAACCTTCCATTCATGGAGTCATGGTTTCTTGATCTGTTGACGATCAACTTTTTGTGCAGCAGCAACCACAGCCTCCCAGACACTGTTCAGAGAGTGTACTGTTTTCCTACACTGTAAATCTCCCACTTAAGCAGGGCCCACAGGTCCTCAATAGGGTTTAGGTCAGGTGAGGAAGGGGGCCATGTCATTATCTTTTCATCCTTAAGGCCTCTACTGGCTAGCCATGCAGTGAAGTACTTCGATGCATGCGATGGGGCATTGTCCTGCATAAAAATCATGGTCTTCTTGAAAGATGCAGACTTTTTCCTGTACCACTGCTTGAAGAAAGTGTCTTCTAAAAACTGACAGTAGGTTTTGGAGTTGATTTTTCAACCCGAAAAGGTCCAACTAGCTCATCTTTAATAATACCAGCCCATACCAGTACCCCACCTACACCTTGCTGGCGTCTGAGTCGAAGTGGAGCTCTGTGTCTGTTACTGATCCAGCCACAGGCCCATCCATCTGGTCTCATCTCATCAGTCCATAAAACCTTTGAAAAATCTGTCTTCAGATATTTCTTGGCCCAGTCTTGACGCTTCAACTTATGTGTTTTGTTCAGTGGTGGTTGGGTTTCAGCGTTCCTTACCTTGGCCTTGTCTCTAAGCACTGAAAACCTTGTACTTCTGGACACCCCGGGTAGGTTGCAGTTCCTGAATATGGCAACACTGGAGGATAATGGGTTCCTGGTAGCTTCACGTTTGATTCTTCTCAAATCTTTGGCAGTTAATTTATGTCTTTTTTTCTCAATTTGTTTCTTGCGACCCTGTCTGCTACTTGCAACAAAACGTTTGATGGTTCTTCGGTCACGCCCCAATATCTTAGCAATTTCAAGAGTGCTGCATCCCTTTTTACAATTTTTGACTTTTCAGAGTCCTTTAAATCTCTGTTTTGGCCCATTTTGCCTAAGGAAGAGAAGCTGCCTAATAATTATGCACACCTTTATATAGAGTGTTGATCTCCTTAGGCCACACCCTCACTCATTACGCAAATCTACATAACCTGATATGCTTAAATTCAATAAGCACTCAAGATTTCAAGACCAACTCAAGACCAGATTTCCCCACAATGTAAATTAAGCCTACAACTTTTTTCAGTCCCCACAAGGGCTGTTGGCCAGGCCTGCACCCATGGGGCCTGGTCGGGCACAGGCCGAAGGAGGCATGTGGGTCCCCCCTCCAATGGGCTCACCACCTGTAGGAGGGGCCAAAGGGGTCGGGTGCAGTGTGAGTTAGGCAGTGGCTGAAGGCGGGAACCTTAGCAATTCGATCCTCAGCTGCAGAAGCTAGCTCTAGGGTCATGGAATGTCTCCTCTCTGGTGGGGAAGGAGCCTGAGCTGGTGCAAGAGGTTGTGAGGTTCGAAATAGATATAGTTGGGCTCACCTCGACGCATGGCCTGGGATCTGGAACCAGTCTCCTTGAGGGGAGTTGAACCCTCTTCCACTCTGGAGTTGCTCATGGGGAGAGGCACTGAGCAGGGGTGGGCATATTTATTGCCCCCTGGCTGGGCGCCTGTACATTGGGGTTACTGCGGTGGACGAGAGGGTAGTCTCCTATTGCCTTCGGGTGGGGGGACGGGACCAGACTATTGTTTGTGCTTATGCGCCAAGTGGCAGTTCAGAATACCCACTCTTTTTGGAGTCCTTGGAAGGGGCGTTGGAGAGCACTCCTCCTGGGGACTCTTTTGTTCTACTGGGGGACTTCAATGGGGAATGACAGTGAGACCTGGAGGGGCGTGATTGGGAGGAACGCCCCCCCTGATCTGAGTGGTGTTTTGTTATTGGAGTTCTGTGCTCGTCACGGATTGTCCATAATGAACATCATATTCAAGCATAATGGTGTCCATATGTGCACTTGGCACCAGGACACCCTAGGCCACAGTTCGATGATCAACTTGGTGGGTTGGCTCCGCTGGTGGGGGAGGAAGCCGGTCAGACCTGGCAGATCCAAGCGTATAGTGTGGGTCTGCTGGGAATGTCTGGTGGAACCCCCTGTCTGAAGGAGCTTTAACTCCTACCTCCGAAGGAGTCCTATCGGGCCTAATTGGCCTGTGGGACTCTGGAGGCAGCTGATGAGTATTGGCGGGCTAAGCAGGACGTGGCTCTGGCGATCGCTGAGGCAAAAACTCGGGTGTGGGAGGAATTTGGCGAGGTCATGGAGAACGACTTCTGGACGACTTCAAGGAGATTCTGGTCCACCATCCGGCGGTGCAGCATCAACACTGTTTACGGTGGGGATGGGGCGCTGCTGACCTCAGCTTGGGACATTGGGGGTCAGTGGAAGGAATACTTCGAAGACCTCCTCAAACCCACTGACACGCCAGTGAGGAAGCAGAGTCTGGGGACTTGGGGGTGGACTCCTATCTCCCCTATCTCTGAGGTGGAGGTTGCTGGGGTGGTTAAAAATCTCCTCGGTTGCCGGGCCCCTGGGGTGGATGAGATCCATCCAGAGTTCCTCCAGGCTCTGGATGTTGCAGGGCTGTCTTAGTTGACATGCATCTGCAGCATCGCATGGACATCGGGGGTGGTGCCTCTGGTGGTGGTCCCCCTCTTCAAGAAGGGGGAACAGAGGGTGTGTTCCATCTATAGGGATTTCACACTCCTCAGCCTCCCTGGTAAGGTCTATTCAGGGGTGCTGGAGAGGAGGGTCCATTGGATAGTTGAACCTCGGGTTCAGGAGGAGTAGTGTGGTTTTCGCCCTGGCTGTGGAACAGTGGACCAGCTCTATACTCTCAGCAGGGTCCTGGAGGGTGTGTGGGAATTTGCCCAACCAGTCTACATGTGCTTTGTGGACTTGGAAAAGGCATTCGACCGCGTCCCTCGGGGAGTCCTGTGGGGAGTGCTTCGGGAGTATGGGGTGCCGGGCTACCTTATAAGAGCTGTTTGGTCCCTGTACGACCGGTGTCAGAGCTTAGTCCGCATTGTCGGCAGTAAGTCGGACTCGTTTCCGGTGAGGGCTGCCCTTTGTCACCGATTCTGTTCATAACTTTTAACCGCAGTACTTCAGTATGTAAAATAGAGTAAAGCTGTAAACAGCTAAATTGTATCAATTCATTAGTCACCTTCTTGGTAAGATCATCATGAAATTAACACAAAAGCAGGTGACCTTCTGCAATGCTGTCTCAGAAGCACTTGCTTGCTTCCCATGCCTGTTCCTCCAATAACTGCCTCTTTATTTTGTTCTTTTCAAAATCTCTGCATTAGTCAGAGATGGATAATATCATCTATCACATCATAAACACAGCAGAAACTGTAAAACTACACTCTTACTATTGCTTAATTGATGACACCCATTTTCTCTGTCCAGAATGCCTTCTTCACTGCTTTACACATTCACAACCTCTCTAATTAGCCACCTAAGTACATCATCATTTTCTGTCATGCTAAAATATTCATGCACAGAGAGGATCTGATATGTCTGCCTTTGTTATTGCCTCCCATCCCATAACGCATGCATTATAATTCAAAAGGAATGGGGTATATTTCTCTGTGAAATATTTACATCTCTCTCTTGTGCTTACTCCACATTCTTAAGAGGAAAATGGTGGTTCTGTGGTTAAGGCCTTTCTCAAATTATGGTGCATCAATGTTTTTTCTGATATCCTGAATGTTTTGTAAATAAGTATCATTATCGGTGTGAAGCTGCTGAGGTGTAAGAAATGGCAGCCCATGAGGTGTGAGATTCTTGGATCTGAGTTCTCAAAAGACTGCAAAAATCGCTCCCTAACATCCCTGTAGCTTGCTGATTTTTATTCCCTTAGGAATTTTCCAAAATATTGAGATTCATCTGTTAGTTGTTAAACCTTGTTATCAACAACATTTTTAGCCATAGTCCAGATGATTAAAATTCTATTATTTCTAAGATGTTTTAGGTAAGAGGTGCCCTTGATATGTGTCTGAGTGTGCAACACTCAAAAACTGCCAATAAATCAAAACAGAAGCAAAATGAGCTTCGTTTGTTTCTATCTTTATAAAAGTGTTTTTTAAAAACATTCTTTCAAAAGCCAGGCCATTTCTCGCTTCTTGTGATGTGTTTTTCCTATCTTCTATAAAATTTACTTCCTCTCTCGTGGACCCTGCGAGAAAAAGTCCTTTAGTACTCAATACCTCAGTACTCAGCAGGCCCACAGTGTGTCTTGCTTGTGCCTGGGGACAAGATGATCTCCAAGCTCCCCCGCCATTTGGTCAGTAAAAAAAAATGACAAATTGTAACAGTGACACACCTGTGCTTAATGGTGATCTTCCTGTAAATTGTCTTTTGAAAACGTATACATCTTTTTCATAACTTATAAATCTCAAGTTATACCCGATATCAACATAAACTCAACAAGGTTGGTGTACACGTTCGTATTTCGTACTCTGTAGTGTCGCAGCATGGGCAACATCCCCGACCTGAAGTGTTATTACAACGTTAGCTATGTAGCTCACATCAAATCTTGATACAGGCATGAGCAGTTTAAAGATGATAAAAATTTAGATTTATACAAGTCATGGCTGGTCATGTACATGGGACTGGTGTATGGGAAATTCCTGGAAAAGATTGCTTCCTAATCATATCAAAAGTGAGTGTTTTATCCTTATCTTATTAATGCGGCAATGTCTAATGACAGACAACACGTAAAACAATTGTGTGTAGATCAATTTTGATGAATTTTTTATGTCAGCCTAGGGTTGGGTGATATGATAAAATATTTATCATAATTTTTTTCATATCAAATGATATTAATAATTATCACAATAGAATTCAAGTCATTATCAATGTTCAGTTTTTACTTAAAACCCCCTGAATATGTCCAGAACATGAAAAAGGTGACAAATTGAATTAAGTGCAAACTAAAATATAATTTTAATAAATTATACAAAAAAAAAACCTATGCATAAATCATACATATAAATAATACACAAACAAATGTATTCAGTGGGCTGCCAAATCTACCATCTGATAGCAGCAATTCACTTATTGCATCTTTCTGGGTCAATTGGAAATCTATGAAATATTAAACCAGGACTATCACCTTTCTGACGTCTCAGGCATATTTAACAAAAATCTGCTGGAAAACTAAATACCCTGCTGCTGCCTTTTCTGCCTTATAAGGCATTGCTTTTAGAAAGACTGCAATCAAGTTTGTTTGACTGGCATTAAAAGAGGAGACCAAACTATTTTTTGCATTATAGGGAGGGAAAGTAAAATTGTTTTCAAATCCCTCTCTCAAGTTACATAGCCCTTTTGCCCCCCCCCCCCCCCAACCCAGAGCTTGGGGACAACTGGCCAGTTCCCCCCTGGTCAGCAGCCCTGGTACTCAGTACTTTAGTACTCAGCACTGTAGTACTTAGAAGACTCAGCGCTTACTGGGCTCCCCCTGTTCTTGACTGGCTCCCTCTCCATCTCTGGCTTCTGTTGCCTCTCTTTTTCCTTTCCCTCAATCCATGTTGGTGCCCTGCTTCTCCCATTGCTTTCAATTAACTGTGCTAAAAATAATGACTGTATTTATCAGCGGGGTATATTTATTTTTTAATTTATCTATCTTTGATAAGGTGGGCCGTTTGGCTCCACAGCCCCTTTAATCTGTGGCATGTCATACGTGCCTGGAGACTCCCCCGATTAGCATGCACCCAACTGTACTCCTGCTGCCCCATCCGTAGCATTTCATCACAGGGATATAGCCCCTGGCAGCCTGGGACCCATGCAGAGATTATTCAAATGTAACATTTATCTAGTGTTGTGTAAGAGAGTAGCCCGATCGATATGGGATGAGGTGAGGCCAGGGCCCACTCTCATGTGGAAATGATTTTGAGGCAGAATGTGAAATGACCGGCGACATCACGGAGAGATGTGACTCCATCGGGCAGAGGGGGCCGTTCAGAATCCATGCTTTTTTCAGGATTCAGAGATGACACCTTGTGTGAGCTCCTATTTGTTTGACAATGTCCCTGAACTGTTTCCCTTCAATTTCCCTCAAAATTATAATGATACCTTCAGTACATAATAATAATCTTTATTTATATGGCATTTTTCACACAAGGAATGCAGCTAAACTTGTTTCACATTTGAGATTAAAACAAAAACAATGACAAAAAGACAACTAAGGTACAGGTTAAAGAAATTATAAAAAGATGGAATAAATTAAATTAAAATAAGCAAGAATAAATAAAAGCTAAACAAACAGATAAATAAAATAAAATGTAAAGGAATGAAAAGGTTGAAGTTCTATTCTGTTCTCTCTTCCCAGTGATGAACGGAATAACATCGTTGATCGCATCTTACAGGTTTCTTTCCAGTCTTTTCCTTATGAGGAGAAATTAAGTGCGAAGGCAGACGGAAGACCAAGACCCCTCTATTTTGTAGTGATTTAATACTATGATGGTAGAGCTGGAGAAAGAAGGTGTGTGTGCGTGTAATTAAAAAATGTAGTCAATGTAATTCTGTGTCTCGTACATATAACCTCACTATCTGTAAAACCTCATGAATGAAAATCAAGCTGTCTGGGGGTGCAAGGCAAGGTGCGGAGTTTGTTTTGTGGCGTGCACCAGGGATGGAGGGTGGTTTGTTTCACCAGGAGTTACCACTGGCAAGAATATCAGTAATTTCAACTTCTTCACATTTATCAGCAGAAACAACACTAACCATCTGTGTTGTAGGGTTAACTAGACTGTTGAAAAAATAATTTTAGGGTTACTTAAATTACAGTTCTGATAGTTATACCCTCAGATGGACTGGCATCCCATCCAGTGTGTACCAAGCTTTGTCCCCTATGCTGTATGGGATAGGCTTCAGGCCCCCTGCAACCTTGACTAGGTTTGGCAGTGGTAAGATGGATGAACGGTATATTGGTTAAGGATCTGTTGGTTAAGTGAATGTGCACCCTGAAGTGAAGAAAGGTAGATGTGAAATGTAAAATGATATGATGTAGCTTATTTTTGTCAAAAGACCTATTGGCACAGCAACTTGAAAATACTCTAACTATACGCTGTGTAAAAAAGTGCATAGGTGGGGCTATGCTGTAGGAGTGGCACGAGACTTCATGAGACTCTTGGCAGTATCCAACATGCGGCGCGCTTCTGAACAAACTAACAACAAGTAATTAGATATTTCCGCCAACTTAGAGTAACCTAAAATTAAGCGAGTAAATAAATAAAAAGTATATAATTAATTGCGGTTTATTTAACATCTTCATCTTCACTCTGGAAAAGTCTATGGATGGATTCGATAACCTATTTACTTTCATCGACGAGTGTTTTGACTGGATTATAATGGGGAAACCTAAGCCTCTCACCGAGACTCCGACTACCAGCAAAATCGCTTCGTCCACCAAGAGGAGCAGACCCGAGGATTCGCCCGAGGCGGCCTCCCCTCCTGGGGAAGACCTGGCAAATATCCTGGACTCCATTGACAAGAGGCTATCGACCTTCGATGCACGTATGTCCCTGTTACAAATTCTCCACAGGGAATTCCAGGTGATGTGTGAGTCTCTGGAGTTCAGCCAGAAGCAGGTGGAGACGCTCGCTATGGAGAACGTGGCTCTCAGAGAGTCCGTGAAGTCCCTCACAGAGGGCCTGGGCCAGCTCTCGGAAGAAAATAAGATTAAAGACACGGTTTTGGATCTCCAGACGAGAAGCATGAGGGACAATCTCGTTTTTGAAGGCATCCCAGAAGCGGCGGACGAGAATCCTGAAGAACTTCATCCATAAACAGTTCAAACTTCCAGTGGAGACCGTAAGTAACATCACCTTCCATCGTGTGCACCGCCTTGGAGGTAAAAGACCCGACGGCCATAGACCACGAATTATTGTGGCAAAATTTGAGCACTTCAAACAAAAGGAGCTGGTAAAAAGCCGAGGCAGGGAACTGAGGGGGACGGACTTCAGCGTCAATGACCAGTTCCCTAAGGGGATCCTGGAGTGACGCCGAGTCCTGTTTCCCGTCAGGAAGCGTCTCCTAGACGGAGGTTCCCGAGCGGTCATCACCGTGAACAGGTTGTATGTAAAAGGACAACTATACCGCGATCGAGAAACCACTCCCTAGCTCTACTAGATTAAATTAATCCGGGAAAAACCGCTAACTTTTCCAAGGTATGTCTCCGTCAATGTAATACCTGCTGGTCTCAAAGCATGTCTTACTAGCGACTGCACCCCCTTTTTTCTTACCCTTCTTTAGTTTAGCTGTTATTTTCTCTTCTCTTTTTCTTTTCTCTCTTCCCCCATATATCACTTCTAACACCATGATTCTGTATAAACGCATCACACATAACATACGCACACAAACAGCACATAAACAGACCGTACACATAGGCACACAACACAGACATGTACGTCACACACACAGATGTACACAGGCACTCATGTGCACATATAGGCTCAGGTGGGCATAGGCGCACGCACGCACGCACGCACGCACACACACACACACACACACCTAGCAAGCGCTTCACACCCGGCAAGTTAGTTTACAGATGAGCACAATAAGGTTTGTCATATGGAATGTACGTGGGGTCAGCTCCAGAGTAAAGAGGCTTAAAGTTCTTAATCACCTGAAGGAATTGCAAGCAGACATTGTCCTCCTACAAGAGACACATCTGTCCAAAACAACAGCAGACACACTCACCTCACCACAGTTCCCTCATGTATATTCAGCCAGATACAATTCAAAACAAAGAGGAGTGGCCATACTGATTAATAAAAAAATACACTTTACTACCATTAACACTATTACAGACCCAGAAGGCAGATTCATTATAGTTAACTTATCTATTCAAAACATGAACATATGTATTGCTAGTATATATGGCCCAAATGTTGATGACTCCTCCTTCTTTCACACTCTCTTCACCTCACTTTCTGATCACTCTGACGCCACAGTTCTTATAGGAGGGGACTTCAACCTGATTTTTAACCCGGAAACTGACAGGCTTAGTAACGCAGGGAGCTGTAAGTATTGGCAATCCCCAGAAATCCTGAAACAATATATGAGGGACCTTGGTCTGTGTGATGCTTGGCATTCTCATCATCCCACTCTTAGAGAATATACCGTTTTCTCATCCGTACATTGATCATACTCTCGCCTAGACCACTTTCTTATCAGTAGCTCCAAAATGAGGGACACTTCAGCTGTTCAGATCCACCCTATCACTATCAGCGACCACGTCCCAGTCTCTCTCACTCTGACTAACACCAAGGTCACTCCGCCAATCTGGATTAAATGGAGATTTAATACATCATTACTTAAAGATCAAGATTTTATAAATTATTTTAAACAGGAGTGGGCACTGTACTTGGAGGACAATGACGCACCAGGAATCTCAGCATGTGTTCTTTGGGAGGCAGGGAAAGCAGTCATGCGAGGTAAGGTAATCTCTTATTCCTCACATAAGAAAAGAGAGGAGAATTCCCTAATAATAGAACTGGAGCAAAAGATTAAAACTTTAGAAAAGTGAATAAGCTGCCTCATCCTAAGAATGCATTCTGAATTAACTAAGGAAAACAAAACTTAAATTAAACGAGATTAATGATAAAAAAAAAAAACACAGTTCTTGGTACAAAGGCTTAGATTGGAAAATTTTGAACAAAGCAACAGATCAGGTAGATTTTTAGTCAACCAACTAACATTGAACAAGGAAAAAACAACAATCTCTTCTGTAAAAAACCTATTAGGTAACATTACACATGACCCAGATGAAATAACACCTTCAGAAATTTTTATGAAAACTTATACAAGTCACAGATTGATCCACCACAGGCTGATTGTTACTATCCCCAGTCTAGGGTTGGGGACCATCAGAAAAATGAACAGGGAAGGACACGACAACACGGGAAGAGGAAAAGAGAACACGGGACACAAAGGGATCTTTTTTTGTATTTTTCTGTTTATTTTTCACAGACACAGACAGTACAGTAGGTGCA
>JAODJW010000094.1:30682573-30694778 GCA_026777045.1 Hyperopisus bebe
AATGGTTGATGACTCGAAAATTATGCTGACTGTCATTTGCATCAACTATTTAGGAAAATCAGAGAAAAATATCATTTACATAATAATTTGGAACGTGGTGTACACATAGAACGTGCACATACATAGACACACACACACGTACGTGCACACAAGAGAGCCTAGGGCTTTCTTAGCCTATTTTATCCCCCTCTCTCCTTGTCTGGGTGTGTGTGTGTGTATGTGTGAGGATGTGTGTGGCATCCATTCTCTCTTCTCAGATGCGGATACTGGTGCAGTGATATCCAGACAGTGTTCCTGTTGGTCTGCTTATGTATTTTTTTTCTTTGGTATTAATATATTTAATTCCAGAAGCAGATACTGGCACAAGCGTATTTCCTGTCATAATGGTACCATTGGTTCTTTCTATGTATACTTTTTGTGCACCTGGATCTTATTTTTCAGATACAGCAGCTGGTGTGATGATGCAATGTCCAGCAGTAAGATGCAGAAGCTGTCCTTTTGTTACTCTTTCCTTTTTGCTCTACTTTTTCTTAAAGTTATGTATTATCTTTCTTCCCCTGTCTCTCTCTCTGACCCCCCGTTTATTTATTTATTTATTTTTGTATTTTTTTACTATTTATTTTTCTTCTTCCTCTGTCTCTCTCCTCTTTCTCTCCCTCCTCTCTTCCTCTCTCTATCTCTTCTACTTCCGTTAACTTCCCCTGTCAGCTCCGGCTTTATGGCGCAATAATCTAAAATGGTCAATAAAGAGTATACCTCAAGTAACAAGAGGAGCTTAAACTGAAGCTCCATTTGGTAAAAATAAAAGTGTTGGCACAATAAAGCACCCAGATAACATCCTGCTTGCTAAACTGCTGGACACGACAGGGGTAAAAAGAAAAAAAGAAAAATGTCCGTCTATTCATTTGATAGCGACTGTGAATGCATATATGATACTTATCAAACACAAAACAGCAAAACTGGGAGAGAATCAAAAAGGCCTGAAAGTAGAATCTTTTGAGTTGCCATGGATACTGTAGTGGATTTTTTCAACATTATTAGGTACTTCAGTCTATTAATGAATCTATTATTGATGCTATAATAGATGAATCTATTAATGAATCTATTATTTAAAAAAATACTTTATAAAAGTTTGTGTGTATCGTGTTTTCGTACTTGCTTCGTGTTTAACGATGCCAGTGTCCAGCTTTCTTGTTCTGTTTTCTGTTTGCATTTTCAGTGCATAATGGATTGGAGGATCTCAACAAGCTTATAAAACTGGCTTGTGATGCACTTTATTTTGGCCCATGAAAACCCATATTTTCAAACAGGAAAATAAGCCCAGCAGCAAGTGGTATATTTCCACGCCTGGCACTCTTGGACCATGCAGAGAATTTAAAAATCAAGCTTGCATCATTACTTAAAGTTACTAGAACCTTTTGTAAAATTTGGGTTAATAATGCATTTAGGATGCTGGTCCAAATTTTATGGGACTACTGGTATCCGGGATCACTTAAAATAAATTCCCACTACAATGCTCATGTTAGCATTCCAGCTCAGGATAGATACCACTGTATTTTCAGTAGAACTTGGGCGCACTCACACCACAGTTCCGGAACCTGGTCCCAGTGTGCAAGTCCCTTGGCTGTCTTGACCTGGAACTTTTGTACCTCCTGGCCACTTTTGTCTCTCACTTTCACAAAACAGGAACTATGACCTTTATGCTCACTATGCTCTCGCTAGTGTGGCTTTAACAAGCTATACCTGTTACTTACCTGTCGTTACAGCCCTCGTGTGGATCACCCCAGTTGACTCTCATCTGTTCCCTCATGTGCCCTGTATAAAGCATCCTTCAGTCATGCATACCATAGTCTGGTCATTGACATTGCCCTTGAGTGTGCTCCATTTTCTCTGCTGCTAGTAGTGCCTTCAGTTCAGTCCTGTGCAGATTATTTTGACGCCCTGTTCCTGTTATAATAAACCCATCTTTGTTCGTCATAACACTGGCTCCTGCCTCCTTCGTCGGACTGTGACAGAATTACCGGGTTCCTGAAGCTGCCAAGCAGTCTTCTAAGGGAGCCCAGCACTCTCAACTCTTCGGCTAGCTTGCTCACCCCAGTTGTCTGCCTCCAGTCTCTCTCCCCAATCCTACAGTATACACACCCAGGCGGTGTGTGGATAACCCTCTCATTGACCCCCTTGGCAACTGTGACCTGGAGGCGCTAGAGGAGGAGAGTCCTGGGGAGACTGCCTGCCCACAGATAGCCCCGCTGGAGTGGACGCCTTACTCCTTCTTATGGCAGCAAGGAGGCCCTGCCCATACCATTGCACTCAAACCCTGCTGCTGTGCTCCACCTCCCACCCATCCAGTAGTGCTCCAGATAAGGTCTCCTACTCCTACCTAGTTTGCAGGTGTTAGGACAACCAGATCGGAGTGATCCGGAGCTATGGGAGCTGGTCTATGGAGCAAAGGCAGAGGAGATGGAACTGGTGGAAAGCTACCTGCTCGATGCCAAGAAGCGGGTGAAAACCTTGCTGCTCATCCCTGACACTCCAGCAGACAGACCTAGATGCTCCTTTAGTTCTCATCACTAAAAATGGAGGTAGAAACAGTTGACTGCTTCTGCTTCTGACACCTGTGAGGCCTCCTCTGCCCTGCTTCTGGAAGTGTCAGAATCTCTCGCTTCCTGAAGCACTCGAGGTCTCCTGCCCTAGCGCTGAGGAGTCCGAGCCCCGCCCCATTTTCCGAGGTTTCTGAGCCCCGCCCCATCTCCCCAAAGCCCTCTATTAGCTACTGCTGCAGAAAACAGAGACTAAGGGGGAGGGTTGAGCTGATGTCCTGCCTGGGAGACGCCAGTCAGCCACTAGTGCCCAGCTCCGGCAAGGTCTCTGCCGCTCTGCAAGCTCCTGGCCCAGCTAAGGCCGCTACCTTTTAGCAAGTGCCCAGCTCTGTTTGTTCCCAGAAGCCCTGGTTCTGCACTGACCACTCCCACCCCATGCTGCCTCCTGGATGGGACAGTCTCCAAATTATTGGCAGCCCTGTGCCCAACCCTCTGCTGGCCTCCAGCCCCAAGCCCAACCTGATCCCCACCAAGCTCCGCCTGTCTCCCGAGGTGCCCACTGCTGGCACTGTTGATATTAGTCAAAAGTACATCCATCAAATTTTCGGAGGCAGAAATGTGGAGATGTATTGTATACATGTATAAATGAGGTACAAAAATAATTCCATCTGCTCATTTTTTGTTCCACTACTTTATCTCTTTTTCAGCATTTTCACGTAACTTCCAAATTAGCGCTGGTGCTTGTGATCAACCAATCAGCAAGTTATCATTGTAAGTGCCTCTTCAGTCATCCGTGTTTGAAAGAAAAGTACCTACTCTGGGGCAGGTACTAAAAAGGGTTCCAGAGCTGCCTCCGAGGAACTATGGTGTGAAACACCTCTTGACGTCACCTGACAGTGAGAATGAGAGTGTTATATATAGTTATATACCGTCTGTGTAGTTGATCTTGTAGCTGTGCTCTATTTTTTCCCACACTTCTACAAACGGTTTGCATGACTGGCAGATAAATATTACAACTAAGGTGACCATATTTTGCTTTGCGAAAAACACCACGGGCAGGATGTAAAGAGAGGTATGAAAGCAAATGCAGATATCCTTAGCAAAAAGTAGTATACTTGAAGTTCGTGTTATTAAGTATGCTTGAGTATAAGTATAGCAAGTATACTACGGACCATGTACTTGTAATGTACTAGAAAGTATACCAATTTAATACTTCTTTGGACTAAATTGGAACATTTTTAAGTTTATAAAAGTATACTTTAAGAATACTTTATATGGTCATTTTAATTTTACAAAGTATAGTTTCAAATATATAAGAATACTCATCTATATACTACTAGTGTACTAGTTATATACTTCTAGTCCACATTTTAGTTTATTGAAGTACACTTGAACTATACTTTTATGAACTTAGAATTACTAAAACTAAAAAAAATATATTTTTTGCTATTTTACTAGTTCACTTCTTGTTATACTTTAAGTATACTTGCAAATGGACTGCATTTATATAGCACTTTTCTACTCCTACGAGTACTCAAAGTGCTTTACAATACATGCTTCACATTCACCCATCGGTGGAGGAGGCTGCCATGCAAGGCACCAACCTACACACCAGGAACAATTTGTGGTTCAGTGTCTTACTCAAGGACATTTTGATGGGATCAGGAGGAACCAAGGCTCGTACCTGCAACCCTTTGGTTGCCAAATAATAGTACTACCTCCTGCGCCACCATCATACTTCTTGCAAGTTTGCTTAGCATATTACTTGTAGCATACTATATACTGTATATACTTGAAATATATTTCTTAAAGTATTCTTAAATTTAACTCACTGTATGTACCCTAGACTGCAATGTATTTACAAAATTACAAGACAGAATGTTGAGAAGTATACTAAAGTATAAGTATAAGCTTTAATGTCAAAATATAAGTGTAAGTATTAATGCACTTAGTCTTAGACTTTTCTTTATACTTATCAGTAAAAGTCAAGTATACTTCACTATACTATTCTTAAATATATGAAATATAGTATATAAAAAGTAAACTTCAAGTATACTGCCTCAGTTTTAGTATAAAATAGGTATACTCATTGTACACTTGAATAAACTACTTTTTGCTAAGGGATGCACACAGGAAGTATGGTGACTGTAGAAAGCAAATGTCATCATGAAACAAAGAGTAATCCTGGATATTTTAGGCCATTTTAGGTCCCAAAAAACAGGACAAGTCTGGGAAAAACAATATGAATGGTTACGGTATTAACTTGGCTGGATTATGGAACAGACCAGTAGGGTCAGTGCTCTGCAGCCTTAGACTGGAGGGACTTGGCACATAAAGCTGAAGCTGACCACCTGGGGGCCTTTTCCACATGTAGTAAGACTTAACTACCTGCCCCCCCAGCCCTCTTGACATATACATTGTGAGCTGACCACCTGGGGCACTTGGTACATATGATGAATGGCATAAAAAATAAAGGATGGATGACAGGTTCAACCGCGCCAACTGCTACAAGCTACCGAGTCGCCTAGGTAGCCTCCAATTTATTTTTACTAAACTTAAGAAAGGGTATAAAAATGAATGGGGGAGCTGGACCAAGTAAGAAGCCAACCTACCAAAGTAAGTTTTTTTCCACCATGTCATATTCAAAGTGCATTTGCCTCATCTGTCAGTCTACCATTGCTATTCCAAAGAAGGGAATTGTGGAGTGGCATTCTCGGACTGTTCATAAAAACTACGACATTAACTTCCCTCTGAAAAGCGAGCTGAGAAAGAGAAAGGTGAAGGAACTAAAATCTCAGTTCAATTCAAAAATACTTTATTTATCCCAAAGGGAAATTAATACCGTAATAATAGTAATAATAATAATAAATAATAGAATACTCAATATTTTTATACATAAATACGTTTAGCGTTTTTGTAGTAGGTAGATCACTTTGACTTTGTTATTTATAAAAAGCTTGCAAGCTAGCATACCTTCAGAGCATGTGTTTAGTATGGCAAGTGACATAGGACGCTATGCTCAGAGCAATCTCCTGATGACGTTGACCATTTAATTTTTCTTTAAAAAAAAAAAACCTCTCAAAGAAGAATATTGACATACTTGTTTCACCGCAGAAGTCAGATCTTCCTCATTCTACGTCTGTCCATGCAATGTTTTTTATTTCACTTTATTCCACTTAATACTTGTTGTATCCCAGTGTAGGGCGAGCGAGCAGGGAACAAGGAGAAATCAGGGTCAGGCAGATGGAAATCCAACATTGCAAGCACAGCACACAACACGGGGAAAACTTCAATGACAGATCTGCGTGACAGACTCTGACTTGGACTTAAATACACAGGACTAGAGGAAACAATAGTAAACAGCTGGGAACAATCAGGATTACACACGAGGTTAACGAGGGGAGTAGCACACGAGAGGGTCATACGAGCAGGTCATCACAGTTATGGACATACTTTTTGTTACACTTTTGTATTTGTCTGGAGAAGACTTGATTCAAAATAAAAATTAGTCACCATGTTAATCTACATCCATCCAAAGTTTTTATTTTTACCATATTGCACTTTATTTTGCTTGATTTATGGGACATACTTAACTAAACTATATTTAGTTTGTGGTTCCCAATAAAATATAATAAAATGCTAATTATATTTGCCTTTAATTTATTGAAATGTAAAGGATTGTGTGAAATTTCATCATTTCAACCACTATCCCCAATATCAAACTGAATTGAATCGTATCGTACCGCATTGTATCGTGGGAATTTCTGAGGTATCAAAAAAAATCGAACTGTTGGCTTAAGGAATCAATATTGTATCGTATCGCGAGGAAAGCTGTGATTTACACTTCTTGTGCATACAGTGCAAGCTTAGAACAGGGATACTTTAGAGATTAAGTTTTGAGCAAAGCCCCCCTGGGACCTGTGCATGCACAGTCAATCACACTTAACACCATTCTCCATACGCTACTACATGTGGTCATTCAAAAATTCTGAAATTATTTTCACGTTTGCATCCGAGAAATTCATTTCCAGTAAAATCAGCTCCCTCTGTCACATAGACATAGGTCATTAATAGTACTGTAGCTACCTAACTTGTGAGATAATGTTAGCTAGTTCAAGACATGACAAGTCAAAATATCTTTAGCAAAAATGTAAGCTAGCAAAAACGTAAGTAGCAATGATTTAACTCCCTTGGCTCCAGTGTAAATGTGAAATGTAACATTATATACTCACATTGTTTATTAATTACAAGGTACGGTATGTTAACATACATGTCCATGTACCATTAGATCAGTATCTATGTTGATGTGGTCATCATTTCAGCTAGCCAGTTATTAGTGCTAAGTATTTGACCGAACAGTTTCATGCTGTGTTGCCATAGTTTTGTTGTTAATCTAAGACACACCTTTAGTAAAATTACCTCGATATGTAATGCTAGCGCATGGTGGTGCAGTGGTTAGCACTGTTATCTCGCACCTCTGGAACCTGGGTTTGAGTCTCTGCCTGGGTCACATGTGTGTGGAATTTGTATGTTCTCCCCGTGTTGTCGTGGGGTTTCCTCCGGGTACTCTGGTTTCCCCCCACAGTCTAAAGACTTCCTAAATTGTCCATAGGTGTGCATGTGTGAGTGACTGGTGTGTGTGCCCTGTGATAGGCTGGCCCCCAGTCCAGGGTTGTTCCCTGCCTCGTGCCTGTTGCTTCTGGGATAGGCTCTGGATCCCCCGCGACCCAGTAGGATATGCGGGTTAGAAGATGGATGGATGTAATGCTAGCTCTTTAAATTATCAGATAAAGATAGCTAGTTCTAGATGTCACAACACAGCAAGCTACACCACAAAACATAACTAAGGTCTTGGTAGTGAAGCAAAATCCCAACCCTTTACATTTTATGTGCACTGTACCTGTATGTACCCCCCAGCTCCCCTTTCTCTCTAGATGGCCATGCCAGGTGCCACACTGGACCATGATCCGGCCCAGCATATTACAACACAGCAACATTCTCACTCTCATGCCTTCTCAAATTGCAGATCCTCCTGCAGGGAATCATCAACAATCAGCCTCAGCAGACTACTAATAGGCTGTCCTGATCCTTGATTGCATGTTTCATTGCATGTTCTTGTATCATGAAGCAGGATTTCTTGCTTAGCTAGATAACTTATCGGCTTCAACTGGCACTGAATGTCTGCAATCATTTTTTTTTTTTTAAATTAAAATACATTTTGGAGCTGGCAATACAGCTGAAAGAAATCAGTGACTATCCTGGGTAGTGTCAATCTTGTAGATGTCTCTGCCTGTGATTTGGACAGGGTCTGATTTACAGGGTTAATGGCTATTCTCTGCAGGTACCTGCTACCCATATGCTTCGTATGTTTCTGCTGAAATGCCTGCATGTGGAATAGCTGTATCACAAAAAATGATGTCGTTGACAACAATAACAACTAATAATGCTGTATATTTATGACTCCCTAATTATTTGCATGTCATGAATATGAATTATATATAGCTATATACCTACACTGCATAACAAATCATAACTTTTATTAACATTATGTTGTTTCATTTTAACTAGATCTGTGATTCAACTCTATTAATAAGCCAGCAAGCTTTTAAGAATGCATATATTTTTCACTGGAAAAAATATATATTCTTTTGCTGTAGAATTGTCATCTGAACAGTTTTTCAATTGCCTATACAGAACAGTTTCAATCAATCTTTCTTTGAAACAGTAATGTAGAGGTCAAGTTTGCTATTTTTAATAAGCACATTCTTCCATTTCCAGGGTTATGGTATAAATAAATATATTCATATGGTATTTTAAATGTATTACTATAACTTGCAATGTTGGATTTCCATCTGCCTGACCCTGATTTCTCCTTGTTCCCTGCTCGCTCGCCCTACACTGGGATACAACAAGTATTAATTTAGTTTCTTTTGATGTGACGTTACGTGACAGCAAAAGAACACAGCAATTAAACAGCATTAATCCAGTACTAAGACCATTATACAGGATTATATAAATGGTCATGCAAGGGCTTTAAGGAGCTGTGAATCTGTACCTCAGAAGTGACTTTCTAGTAAAGTATATGTTTTGCCACAGTTATATGCTTAATTCAATATGAAGGAGATTGAAGTAATGGAGCACTGTTGTTGCTGCAGTGTTATACTTCAAAAAGATAATGATAAATTGCGTTATCAGATATGAAATAAACCCCCAATGAAAAGTTCCCTCAAGTAAACTGGAAATCTTGTTAGATACTGTACTGTAAGTTCAAAATGGCACTTTATTTAACATTCTTTATTTTTAACATAAAATTTGACACCAATGTGCACTCCCTCTATACTATACAGCAACATTAAAATTCATGGAATACAATAGAAATGTTCGAAACACCAGCTCTACTGACATAGATGTTGTGTTACTGTAGGGTTACACAGAGTACAGTATATCCAGGAGGAGAATATTATTTTCAAAAGAGACCTTGTGAAAGAAGAAACTGAACAGTCTCTGTATCTAAACTGGATGGAAATGACAGTTATTTTAGAATTTTTTTTTTCTATTAAATATTTCCTCAAACGTTTGTTTATTCAATCATTTATCTAAAATCCTGAATAGCACTATATGGATGTTGGGAAGCCAAAGACATTCCTCATGTTCCCCTATGCTGTGCTAACAGTATGTGCGCTTGGACTGCTTTATATGGCGAATACAAACAGCGGAGCCAAAATCACAGTAGTTCCCATTGAGCTAAACTCGTCATGCTTCCATTTGTCTTTTTATATGTATGTATTGTGAGAAGTCAGTGATCAGCGTTCATTTTGCGCAGCTTGGCTGGCAAGTTGTCCTCAGGGACAGGAGTGGGCAGGAGTACAGCGGGAAGCCCAGGCTGCTGCAGGTCCCCTGTGGACTGAGTCGTAGCTCTAGAGTGTATACTGAAGGCCTTGAGCTGCTGCTGTTGCTCTGCCTCTCCCTGGCCTGGCACAGAGCAGATATGTTGCAGCTGGAGGGGCAGGTCGCCGGTGCTGCAGGCCTTCTCTGATTGGTGGGAGCTCGTCCCATGTGCCTGGCGCTGTGGGTCCTCTTTTCCGGAGCTCAACTGGTTTAGCTTCTTGGATCGGCCAGCCCTGACCCGCTCCTCGATGGTATTGATGCAGTCCAGCGAGAAGACACGCTCCCTCTGAATGCGACTGTCACTGAGAGTTGGTGTTGGTGCAGGCGAATGTAGAGACGCCTTCTCTTCAGTCTCCTTGACGCTGTACGATGGAGTGGGCACCTCGAAGGTGCTGTGGAACTGGGAGTAGTCCACACGAAAGAAGCCTTCCTCTAGGGACATAACGGGAAGGAAGCGGTGGCCCCACAGAACCTCGTCCTCAGTGTATGAGGTCCTAGCCTGGCACGTCATACCTGACACAGGAAGACAGCACCAAAAAAGACATTCAGAGTGTTTTGTGTAATTTCACCACAGCTCCACATGCACCAGTATTCTAAGAGGACAAAAACCTAGTTAAGAGGTGCCACCCACATCTAGGGCTGGAACACATGGCAAAATATTTCTTCCCATCAGTCAATACTGATAGTTATTATGGTAACAATATAAGTCAAGTCTTTATTTATTTACTTAAAGGCTCAATTTTTGCTTAAGATTCCTTTAGAGTTGCCCTTAGAATCAGAACATGAAGGAGGCAGGAGCGGAACACTGGAAAAGGGCGTAACACTAGAAAAGGGCATAACACTAGAAAACACCAACAGTGAGGGTTGTTCCTGGGTTTTTTCTCTGACTGTCTTGCTGTTTGTTGCATCCTGTACTGAAAAATGACTTGAAATTTCACTTTCTTCAGATTGAAAGTGGAAACACTTATTGTTGGTGTTTACGATTGTATTCTGTATGTTCCACTGGGTGGCAACACTTCAAAAGGAGAAATAAGTTCACAGTATTTCCAGATTTAGTTGACACATGTTTTCAGCAGAGTTTACAGTATACAGCACCAGTCTGTTGTATATCAGACTTTAAACTGCAAAAAGTACCTCCACACTGCCCTTGTCTTTTTACCTTGTGTTTCCCCAATACTTCACCAACACTTGAAGCTCCCTCTGGGGGAGCGCTTCTCTCTTCCAGGATATTACCAAAACAGTAGCATGTGGGGTGCTCTGCTAACTCAATCAGCCTTACTGAGCATTTGTTGGGCACAAGTGGTCCATTCTTAGAAGACTTCCATGTGATTGGTTGGAATTGTGTTCATTTCTCTGAGTTTATAGGCTGATGAATGCTGTCAAGTGATGTTCCTTATAGACAGTTTGTTGAAGTTTTTCATCTGACATACCATTTAAATTTGATATGACTAAAGGTTGATATATTGTTTATATTTCCCAGCCCTAACCATGGTCAGTCAGGTTCAGAACTGAGGCTTATGACTATTCCTTCAACTCATTGCAATTTTTGTCTTTACATCAATAAGAATGAAGTACTTTTTCACTTCTCTTTGAAGTGTGATTGTTTATTGCATGATACAGCTGGTACTTTTCTGTGAGAAGGATTAGATTTTGTTGTTAATGATGGCTTTCATTTTCCACTCATCTGCCAGTTGTCATCTCTCATCAGGGTCTTCTGTCAATAGGGGATTAAAAACAAGGCAAGGCTTCACCAAACCATAAAATGCAGCGTTCAGACACTTTGATAGCTTTGGAACAGACCTTGAAAAGTATCCAAGTAAAGAATATGCAACAATTTTGATTTGGATCTAATATACAGTGGTACCCCAGAAATCAAACTTAATCCGTTTAGAACTCCGGATCGAATCCTAAAAAGTTCGAGTTCTGATCAAATTTTCCCCAAAAGAATAATGCAAGACCAATTAATTGGTTCCCGGCCCCAAAAATTTACACCTAAATATGTTTTTCAGCATTTAAACACAAAATGAACCGGATAAACCAAGAAGAGCATATACTGTACTATATTTATCAAAACAGTAATTTGTAAAGTAAGAAAATAAATGTATCCAAACAATGTGTAAAGTTAAAAAAAAAAACAATGGGTGTGTCCACAATCGCGCACTTGCACACTTTTAGTGTGTGATTTTGGGGCATAGTGCGTTCACACTGACAACTAAGCTAAAATTCAGTGCACTGAAAGTACCCATCATTCTGCACTGGAAACGGCCAGAAAATTGGATCCACAATTTCCCTTGCCCAGGAAATGCGACGCATTTTCCAGATGGGGTGTAGTAGGGGGTAAACAAAAGCAAATAAAACCACAAGGAAATTCATTGTAAACAAAACACGGCAGATATTTTGGCGCGCTGGAGAATCGCGATCACTTCCGTCACTTCTGGTAAGTGCAAAACGTTAGTGTTCCATTAAGGACAGCACCTACCCATGGTAGTGTGCACTACAGAAGGAAGTGAGCACTACGCACTACATCTCAGTGCACTGACACAAGTGCATGATTTTGGACACACCAAATGTGTCCTGCCCCGTTCGGCTGCTCCTTCCGTGTGCCACGCCCCCTCGTTAACTCTGTGTGGAATCCCCCTGTGATCAGCTGTTTCTCGTTGTTGTCATTAGTCCTCTGTATTCTGTCCACGTTTCAGTTTATTTCCCCAGTCCGGTTATTGTATTGTCCATCTGCGTTTTGCCTGCCTTACCTGTAATTAAACCCCGTATTCCCCGAT
>JAODJW010000094.1:30694878-30705243 GCA_026777045.1 Hyperopisus bebe
TATTCAGCTAGTGTAAACATGCACGATGCTATCACAGCGAATGCGAAGCTGAGACTGAAGCGTTACCCTTTGTTTCCACTGAGAGACGTGCCACGTGACTCATTTACCCGTGCGTACAAGTTATCTTAGGTCGGCGTTCATGGTTTGACTTCTGAGATTCAGATCGAGTCCTAGGTAATTTTTTTTCGAACTGGTTGGTTCGACGAAATTCGAGTTCTAATGAGTTCGAGACCTGAGGTACCACTGTATTCATCATCCAAGGTTTTGTTTTGTATTTGCATGATTCCCTGTTTTCACTGGACTACAATTCTCACGGTACTCTTTATTCAGATCTTATATATAGATTTATTTATGTTTTAAAAGTAGACAAGATGGAAAGCTACAGAAATGATAACAGCATTCTCACAGCATAAGCTGTGCATGTCCTTAAGACCTTCAAGCCTCACTTCCCAATCAATTCACTGGTTTTTCACTAGCATTTTCACCCTTAGACTTGTGTTAACAGCCACTGGTGAGTATTTGGCCCTTTTTTAGCAAGATGTCTTTCCATTACTGTTAATGTGACGTCTCCCCGTTGTTTGATCTATACCACTGGCTTAGTCTCCATGTATTTGTCATCTGTGTTAACAGTTGCTGTCAGTTGTTGAATTAAGAAGTTTCCTACTGGAGGTACTCTTTTTATAATGAGGCTAATGTATGAAAGGTATGGCACACGCTTTCTGTGCATACTCTTTATGTATAAGAACATGAGGACTACAGTCATATAAAAGCTGATTAGCTATAAAGTGTGTATGTGTGTGTAAAAGTCTGCGAAATCGTAATGTCCAAGTCCAAATGTATTATGTTGTAATACATTTTTGCACATTTTTTCTACATAATCCCAAGTCGTTTTGTATAACAATCCTGAAATTCATATTAAGACCTATAATTGAATTTGAAACAATATTCCTATTCAATAAACTGTTAATAATCAATAATAAACTACTTATTGATGAAGCAACATAATTATAAAATATAATAGTTATTAGGATAAACGTTATTCGTTCTAGGGGGTAATTGATAACAAATCATAACATTATTATATTAACATACAGTATTAGAATTGTTGTTTTCTTCTATTTCCAATGGGGAAGAGCGGAAAAGGTGAATACAGATTGAGGAAGGAGTGAAACATGAGGATGAGGATAAGGGGATCTCTCTCTTCCCTGACATACACACTCACCAGTGGTCTCCACAATGCCTTCGAGGATGACGACGATCTCAAATTGTTCACTCATGAGGGAGCGCTGCGAGAGGTCCAAGAAGGGGCTTTTGGAGTTGATCTCATGGCAGATTGTGAGTGGAGACACCAGGAAGAGTTGATCTGCGCCAGTCCCAAAGCCCACATCCAGTTCACACTGGTCCAAGGGGAGGAACTCACCTTCTGGAGTTTGTCTAGACTGAGAAACATATAACAGATCAATGTTTTACCAGTGATAGTTTCATTCCCTTGGTGGCTACAAATTCAAAATATCTAGGTTATAGCATTGAGTTAACACAAACAAGACCAGGTTACACCAACAGGACCAGGGATATTTGTTCTGCACCGTAAAATGCAATTAGTTGACTTTACTTAAAAAAAGCATGCAAACCGATTGCCCTTAAAAGTTTTAGCAAATGTACTTATTCAGCTTAAGTAGTGTGGACTAGAATTTGCTTGTTATAATGACCAATATTTCTTAAGTTTACTACACCTCCATTTGAGTTCAAGTAACTCAAATAAGTCCCTACAGTTCACATAATTAGCTTTAGCATGGGCAACTCAGAATTACTATTCCAAGTCACATTATTTTGAAGTAAAGCAAACTACAAATGTGTGTCAAACTACATATTTCTTCAAGTTGGACTAACTAAAGTAGTATTAACTATTACTCAATATTTCTAGTTCATTTTACTCAAACTGGAAATCAGATTTACTTGGTAAAACCATGTGAACCGATTGATTTAAAAAGACCAAGTAAATTTTTCTGGTGTGATTTCAGTACTAAACAAAACAGATTACATATTCCTACAATAAACATAATGTTTTATCCTAAACCAAGAATTGAGACAGTAAGGCAGTTGCAAATAACTCCATTTATTTTTCCCTTACTGTTTTACATCCAACCACACGGCATCCAATTAATAGAAAAAATACAATTTTAAATAAAGATGAGCAATATAATTTCTACTTTTCCTGATATTATTTATTAAATTTCAGTTGTTGTCTTCAGTATATTCTAGTATACATTAAATTAAAAAAATCTGTTGTTTGATCACGTCTGTCACATTGCCATCTCATGAAAATAACCGATGTCTTGTCCTGTAACTATCAAGTAGTCCAAGGTATCAAAAATAAGATATCAAAATGCAGTCATATAGACATTGCACAAAGAAAATCATATTAAAACAGTTTGAAACCATTTAAACAAATCAAATGAAACATTCTAAATTGCAGAATTCTTGTACATCCCTGGTACACCATAATGAAAATGAAATCAGGGTTTTGGTTATATTTGTAAATCAGATGGCCATAACAACATGAAAATCTAACTCAAAAGGAGATTTTTTAGTGTTTGCAGTTTTGGTGAAAGCTTTTTCTGTCCCAAGCTAAACATTACTTTTTGAATGAAGCTGAAAGTATTTTTCATGGACTTGGGATACTCTAAGTGCAAGGAATCTGACAGGCCAAACAGGAGACAAAGTGCATGTGGCAGGTTGTAGAGATCACCCATCACAATCATTCCCTCAACAATGATTGTAATCAACACTGCATCAAGGTGGAGCTGATATGGAGAGCACTGAGGTGTATCTTCACTGATTAAAGTCAGCACCCCTACAGACATCTGTGTGAAGGCCTCTTCATTCTCTGAATCCTGCATAGGAGAAAATTGAGAAAACCACCAATATAATATAACGTTTCATCTAAACAAGGACATGCTGGAAACCGTCAACAAGTGATCCAGTCATGTTAGTTTTACTTTTTTCCCAATATTGATGCTTTCCTTTGTAATTGTATAGATTTATGGGAAACTGCAAACCTACTCTTAAGCAGGGATTTAATTACACCAGAACTTACAAAGCAGATCTTGTAAAAGTCATCAGGTTCATCACCAAGTAGAACAGGGAGGCCTTTGAGAACAAGGGACCGCATTGCTGTCACATCTGGCTTCTAAAGAATAAGAACAATTCAAGTTCAAGAATTAGCAATATTTACATTATAGTCCTGGAAAGAAAATATGACGACAGTTGTTAGCTTGACAGTCCAGGACTGTTTAGGTAAACATTCCCCTTGAATAAAAGGTAAAACAAAACAAAGATTAACTAACCTCAATATCAACTTGCTTCAGTAACTCAGTCAATGTCTGCCCAACATTTCCTCTCTTAGACTTGAAGGTTGTGACAAAGCATGATGTGTATCGGTCCACGGCATCAAAAAAGTCACTCTGCAGGTTTGCGGTGGCTATCCTGTTAAACTCTACATATAGGAAAACATAAAAATCCATAATTAAATGTAAAACTGACAGACAAAACAACAATGAACAGGTATATAAAAGTCCCATGCTTACTTGTTTTTCTGTAAAAAGAGCTGGCCACTGCTCCATCACTCCATCATCTCCGGATTTCTTATAATACCTAATACAATGTAAACGCTATGTAAATAGTTAGTATACTGTATTGTTTAGAGAATAACTACAAGAAAAATAACTCTGTACATGTTTGGTAGAAAAATACATATAATAATACAGGATAAATACAAGCACATATAGAAAATGTAATTATAAATGGACAAAATATAAATTATCTATCAGTCTCTCTGGAGAATAGTGCTCGGTGCACGGTAAATTTCAGTCTGGCTTTTTGGAACTTTCTGGAATTTATTTTTTCCTCGATTATATTTAGACCAGCTTACCCTATAGCCGTATCCCGATGCAGCCATTACGTGATGCACAAGCGAGCTAATGGACATTTTGAAGGCGGGAAGTGGAATGTGGCATTAACAGGTAGTTAATACAGTAACTTGTTTGAATAAAACTGATGAAAGCTAGCTGACTTACCTTTCATTGGTATGAAAATGGTAGCTAAATCCACTAACTACTAACATAACTATTATTCTAATACAAATACATCGAATGGGTTAAACGCGACTGCTATATATCTGCTCAGCTCCGCACTGAAAGATATCCTCAGACTTTAATAACCACGTACACTCTCTCGAACTCCTGCTCAGAACACTTCACTTTTCTTTATTTCCTTTTTCTTCCTCCTATAATACCTTTTGAACATACTGACATGAGGCATGTTAACCCTGGACATGACATCCCCCTTTTTCTTGGCATCAAACTCCCAGTTACAACAACAACAAAATGGAATGGGACCATATCAAGATCCATTAGACTAATCAGAGTCATTTCAACAACATCCTTTGTAGGTTTCTCTAAACAACCAGCTTTGTAACACAACATTAACACATCGATAACCATAGATTCCTTACTAAAGTATAAAGAGACATTTCTGTCTTCTGCTCACTGTCACCTATGAATCAAATGCTTTCCATTTCAAAATACATGAACTGTAAGGTTTTTTTTCCATTTACTAGAAGTTGAATTCAATGGTTACCAAAAATAAACAGTGTGAACTTCTCTTTCCAAAATCATGAGCAACGTTAAAGTGTTGACCTTGTCAAGCTCATGCACCATATTCATATCACTCACAAACATAATCAGACAGTCTACTGGGTGTTTGCTTGACCCTTTGTGGCCTAATTGACCTTTCTGCCTGTCTGTGTGTGTCAGAGTCATTTTCTGACTGCAGAGTCTGCACTACAGTCATGTGTTTTCCTCCTGATTCATTGGTTTCTGTGTCCTCAGTTCCCTCTGTTTCCCCCTTTTCATGGAGTGTCTCTGGCTTCAGTCTTTATCATATTTCTTGACAAAGGTGATGTTTCTCGCATATTGTGCTCCAGTTGGGGACTGCACAACGACCTTGTTTCCTGTTTTGCTGATGATTTTGTGTGGTGTCACGTTGAATGTCGTTGAGATCTTGTCAGTCGCAAGAGTACAGTGTCACCAACACTGACTTCTGACTGTCATGCTCCTCTGCGCATGTCTGCATACCTTTTACTCTTTGCTTTTTGCTCTGTGTCATGATCAAATGGTTCTTGATCAGCATGCATCTCAAGTTCTGGCAACTTTCCTCTGACCTTTCGATTGAAGAGCAATTCAGCGGGGCTTTTACCTGTTGTCACATAGGCAATGCCTCTGTACACAGTCACATATTTTCGCAATTCTTTTTTCCAGTCTAATCCCTCTGAGTGAGCAATTATAATTCTCTTCACCAGTGATGCATTTTGACGCTCAAGTTCCTCATTGACCTGAGCATATTTTGGTGTGGTTTTCACTAGGGGTGTAACAATACATCGATTTGTATTGATATATCGATTCAACGGCAAACTATCCGATGTATTGATGTGACCGCATAAATATTGATACATGCATTTTTATTGTCTCGCCTGTTCCAGTATTGTTTTCATGATCCACTCTGACATATACATGGACTACACCAGGGGTGCCCATCACATCGATTGCAATCTGCTGGTTTCAAATGGCATAAAAAATAAAGGATGGATGACGGGTTCAACCGCGCCAACTGCTGCAAGCTACCGAGTCGCCTAGGTAGCCTCCATTTTATTTCTACTAAACTTAAGAAAGGGTATAAAAATGAATGGGGGAGCTGGACCAAGTAAGAAGCCAAAAACCTACCAAAGTTATTTTTTCGCCATGTCATATTCAAAGTGCATTTGCCTCATCTTTCAGTCTACCATTGCTATTCCAAAAAAGGGAATTGTGGAGCGGCATTCTCGGACTGTTCATAAAAACTACGACATTAACTTCCCTCCGAAAAGCAAACTGAGAAACAGAAAGGTGAAGGAACTAAAATCCCAGTTCAATTCAAAAATACTTTATTTATCCCAATGGGAAATTAATAATAATAGTAATAATAATAAATAATATTAAAGAATACTCAATATTTTTATACATTAATACATGTTTTGCATTTTTATAGTAGGTAGATCACTTTGACTTAGTCATTTATAAACATCACTTGTACTCAAACATGTTTTTTTTAAAGCTAATGTATTAAGCTAACTTTCAAATGAAAGTTCTTGAACATAACCTCACGAATGTCCGAGGTCTTACTGTATTTTGATCGAGGGCATTCATACAAGGTTATTATCGATTTGCTTGCTACATACCATAACATTAACATTTCCTTAAGCACCCTGAAAACACGCCTTAAAGAATTAGGACTGAAAAGACGGAGCGGCTGTTCCTCAGAAACTGACATGAGAAGGGCTATCTTATCGGAGCTGCGTGGACCTGGGCAGATATTTGGACATACAGAACTATGTGGCTTACCTTTCAGCTATTACAGTTTTTTTTTTCCAATTGCTTAGGCACAATTTTGAAAACATAGCCCCTTTTTTCAAAACACTTTGCACAGTTAACCCAACCACACACTAATTATACACTCATTTATAAAAAGGATATTTTGTCCCCATAACAGAAATCACATTGCTCGTATAATCCAACTCTTTTTTTAACCTGTTACACACTGATGTGCAAAATTTAAAACACTTTTAGCCCTTTTACTTCCTCATGATTACCGTAAGTGTGGTATACAGAGAAAGTAGAAAATAAATTCACCATGTTGTTCTGTCCATAAAGTAACACACAGATTGCATACTATTAATAGAATAAGATAGACAGAGACCAAGTTGTGCTGTTAGAACTGAATTTTTTCAATCACACAACAATCACACACTTCCCAGAGATTTCTTCTGTAGGGAGGGGCCTTATCATTTTTATAACTCCCTCATGAGGCTTTGAATCCTGGGAGTTGTAGTGAACACACGCATACACAACACATGTAATGTTAAATGTGTAACTTGAAATGTGTTTTCTGCAATGTCGTTGTGTTTTTTGAAATGTGGTTGTGTTTTCTGAAATTTCATTGTGTTTTGACCTTCAGGGCCACCCTGCTACTGGCTTGCATTCACATTCTCCGAGTACTCCTTACATTAAGGGAAAATGTGCCAAGATGGCAACACAAGGCGATTCCGCAATGCTTTTGAATCCCTCCTATACACAGGGTTGCCATCTCTCACACATCTGGTGTGGCACTCAGACTCTCACGCGCACACAAGAAATGTTATGGTAAATCTATATTATTCCATTATAAACCTAAAATTAGCTACCTCAAAAGCATTGGGGTAGTTTACAAACCCTACAGACCATTTACTAGGTAATAAAATTGTTACATACAAGTAAATGTGTGTGCAGACTTGTCTCAAATTGAAAATCTCACGCCAGCCATCTGACCTCAGTTGGCATTCCTATATACAAGATTAGTTGAAGTGAACTTCACTTGAAAATAATGAGTAAACTGTGGTTTTTTCCATGGAAGTAACAGCAACTCCATAAAATCTAGTAAGAACTGCAAAAACTTAAACTTAAGTCAACAAATGTATTTAATTTGAGATAGCTATTAGTATTTATAGGGTGTTATCAACTGCATATTAACACCTACTCTGTTTGAGAGTATCCATATGGTACAATGGTGTTTCCAGAGAAAATGAGCAGTGAATCATGTGGGTTGCATGGTGGTGCAGTTGTTCGTGCTGTTCCCCCATGTCCTCGTGGGGTTTCCTCTGGATTCCCCCCACAGTCTAAAAACAAACTAAGGTGAATTTGAGTAAATCTTTCTACAGGTTTTCCCTCCCACCAGTATCTCATCTTACTGTGCACTACAAATCTGTCTCATTTGGATAATCATTTACATTCCACACTGATGCTACAGCTAGGAAGATATCAGTACAGACTCCTTCCTGTGAAATATCTCACCTCACACTCTGTGAGTGCCAGGGTGGAGTTACGTGTGAGTCAGCACACCATCTGTGGACTGGATATACAGGGTATGTGCAGAGCGATCAGTTCCTCGCATCTCCACTGGGATTTGCAATGGCAGATCAGGGAACATTTGCATGACCCTAAATGGTTACATATTTGATTTGTTCAAAGGGAAAGATAAGTTGTTCTTGATGATCTTCAGCTATCTTGTGAAGTTCCCATACCCATATCCTAATACTCTGAATGCTATATTACATGCTAGGATCTTTATTGTTTCCCCATGCAATCATGTCATTAGTAAAGAATTATTACAATATTTTCTTATCATGTTTCTTGTATAGCGTTCCTGAAGAAACATAAAGATGCTCCAATTCTGGGTTGTAAAGTTGGAAAACTTGGTAACGCCTTACTTGAGGGGGCACACGTAACTTAGTAACTCACTACTTAAGTATAAATTATGAACAAATATAGTAACTGCAAGAAATACATGAACTGTTATGATTGATTAATGATGATGAACATGGGATCAGTACCTAACTAAAACTTAACTTCTGGTTAATCAATTCATTAAGTAAGCGTGTACTAGAACATTGTGTCCCCTCAAGTAAAGTGTTACCAAAAACTTTGCAGGATTTGTTCCAGCTGGAAGCAGAACCTTCTGATTTGAATAATACAGCTATGTGCAGCACAGCAGATAAGGTTTCAGGGTTTAAACTCTGTAGGTACAGGATAAGGTTGCAAAATTCTGTGACTTTTCATTTGGACACTTTCCATGGGAATTAACAGGAATACATAGGAATTAACTGGGATAAACTGGAAATTTGCTAAATTGCAAGTTATAGCCTATAAGAGGGAACTTAAAAGTAGTTGAAAAAAGCATTTTGCAATATGACCTTGGTTAAAACAACTAGATGAACCAGTGAAATTTCTACCCTGCACTGTGCATTCCTCCATCACATGCACAGATCATTTCTAGAATCCTGTACACTATAACAGGACTATTGAAGCCACACTACTGCATTTGAGCTCAGGACTACATGCAGTTTGATGGTATTACTGGGGTAAATATATTTGATCTATATTGTTAAAGTTTAACTAGCAAATATTAAGCAGCGTGTGGCTCAGTGGGCTGTGCCTGTAATTAGAAGGTTGCCGGTTCAAATCTAGCCACAGCACATCTGTGGGTCCTTGAGCAAGGACCTTAACCCCCAGCTCCCTGGGTACTACTACGGGTGGCCTTCGCAGACAACTTACTCTACAAAGAGCAAGCTGAGGGAGGTGTAAAAACAATTTCCCCACGGGGACAATAAAGTGTCAATTATAAATGTGCTTATACAGTAGCTAACTTGCCAGTAAATCAGATATGCTAAATGTAAGCTAGCTAATACCATTTCATTGACAATTCAGCCTCTGGGGCCCAATCCCTGCACAATGCGTTGATTGAATTTAAAAACAATAACTCATTAACACTTTAACACACAGAAATCATACCCATGCCATCAGAATCACAAGACGCTGAACTTTAAGGCAGTAATCTTGATAGCATTGTGTAACCAGGTGCTTGTGAGTAACTGTGTATGCAAAATAAGCATTTGCATCAAAACGTACTGCTTCTACAACATTTTCTACATTGTATTATTCATACAGTTTGCTTTCTTTGCTGTAACCGACAGCTTGTGTGAGTTCCAACGGCCCGACTCAACTCATTAATTATAGACAAAACACTTGTTATACCCTATGAATAACAGCAAAACACAGCATTCTATTCATTAGGAAGTCATTTACTTCATATTTTTGCAGTATTAATTCACAAAAGTTTGCATGTGCCTGTCTGATGAATATTTCTAAAATCCCCCAGCTTAACTTCCCATGTAAAGTTTCCAGAATTTTTCCACCCTTTTGCAAACCTAATACAGGTTATCAATATGTATATGTGTATATGTATATGCCTTAAGGAACTCATTCAATATTTCATTGTTAGATTGAATGACAGAGTGAAGTATGTGGTCTCTATCTGACTGCATCGTGTAATAGAAAGCATTCAGACCCAGGCTGCGAGCACACCACAGCATCACCTTTAGCAGATTGTTAAGCAGAATGGGACTCCTCTTTCCTCATAGCTGATGAACTGGAAAGCATTGTCTCCTGACACTTGGCTAATACTGACCCACTGTTGCATGAACAGGGCAGATGGGAGTCCTGCAGAGGAGACTGCTGGGCATCTATATAGACAAAGAGCACTGGAAACTAAACACCGAAAGCCAAAGTAAACTGGAGACGCCGCATCATGCAACCACAGCACAGCAGCATGGCATCAGTATTACAGTTTTTCTCCATTGGTTTGGCTCATTTCTTGAAATAGAAATTACATTCTTAAAACCATAAGATCATTTGGCCAAACAGTCATACAGTTCTGCGCAACATTACAGCTCACTAG
>JAODJW010000094.1:30705372-30715771 GCA_026777045.1 Hyperopisus bebe
TAATTTGTTGTGGTTTTTTTCTGTTTGCATGTGTTTTCTGAAGTTGCAGCGTGTTGAGCTCTCTCGGCCACCGTACAAACCAATAGAGAAAAACTGTAATATATTTAACATGCAGGTACTTCAGATTCAGTCAATGCTACTAAAGCCTGCAAGGACACAAGCAATGCCTGTCTGTTTCCTGATATTCAGGCAGTGACTTTTTGTTTTTTCCTTGACAGAGAAATGAAAATCCTGCTGACTGAAGTTAGTTGAATGGTGCAAAGTCGAGGGAAGCATATTATTTACACTACCAACATTGCTTTAAATTCATGCAAAGATTGTGCCAAGAATATATCCTGTAAAGTAAATCCTGACCATTAGCATGTCATATATCCCAACACACCCACTAGACACCCACTATGATATCAAAGTATGGAAGACTGAAACAGAACGGCTTCTGCAGTATACCTAGCACAAAGAGCCAGGAAAAGAGAACTGAAAGATTTTATGTTTTAGTTTCAAAACAGGAGTATACCATCAGTCTCATCTAGGGGTACTGGGTGCAGCCTGCATCTGTCTCTGCTGAGAAAGCAAAGAGGAAGGCAAGTGGTTCCTACAGGCAGGTATGTCTCAGGTCCCATCAAGTATTGCTTCACCAGATGTAAAGCCAAAGCAGCACATCTCAGCTGCCAATGAGCCTGTTTTGGACTCATTTCTCTACGACACAATAGCCACACTCTCAATATGCAATGAGTGACATAGCACCGCCCCAATGAAATTTGCCCCAGAATAGAATGTTGCTACATAGAAAATGTGCAGCAGATAGCATCATGCTGTGAGAGCTGGGATCTGTGCGTGGCTAATTATCACTTAAAACCTGTCCAAAATTCCGAAGGCACAACAACTAATTTGTTAATGAAAATGTCGTCCCAAGTTTGTCTAGTACATACAGATAAGCTAAACCCTGCAGTGATCAAATTTCTTATTAAGTCAGGGCTGAGCAGGAAGTGGATATTAAACTAGACCAATATTCACAAACTAATAAAAGTTTTGTTTTTTTTTGTGTATATGAAGTTGTGTATATTTCATTTGGGAACAATAACTATTTCATACCACATTTTAATAGCGTCCAGTAATTGAGGATAATATCATTTCAAACTGTTGTGAAACTGAGTATATAGTTCAACATATTGATTACAGTTGACATAAAAATTGGGTTTAATTCAAAATATGTAAAGTATTAAAATACATGGTCAAGGTAGGAATTTTAGTCCAACAGAATCCCCACAAAGAGATTAGATTACATATCACCAACAAGCAATCACCATCATGAGAAGAATTGTTCAATTAGCTATTCTCATTTTAAATGAGTACATTAGATTGATTTAGTAAGAGGGATATTGATCATAACAACACTGGACAGATACCTGTGTCAAGGGAAATTTCACTTCAGTTTTTTCCCCTGTAAAGACAATATGTTATTTTGCACAATATGTTATTTAGCTAAACAAACAGTCTGATTATATCGAGAATAGCTTCCGTTATATTAAAAAAAATGACTCCACCACAATGACATAAGATATCATTTCAAATTCGTAATTAGTTGATGTTTTGTGCTGCTGTAACATATTGAGTCATCCATACCTTCAAAACAACACAGGCAGACATTTCATTAGCCAGAATGATGATCAGTGAAAGATGGGAGGCAGGTGTTTGACATTTAAAGATTCACTTTTAACATGCCACTTAGGGCCAGCAAAGCTGTTGGTTGTGAATCACTGTGGTCAAGAGTCTTTTATATTGTTCCAGTTCTGGCAGCACAACTGCTAAACCAACAGCATCCAGACCATCTGTAAACCAGATGCAACCTGGATCCAAAGTGTCTGTCATATTATAAAAAAAAACAACAAAAAGCAGTGTTTATGTACTATTCTGTCTCCTGTACAGTGAGGAAATTTCAAATTGCCTTATGAAAAAATGAGGCATTTGTGAAATATTATTTATGAAGTATTGATTCATTGCCAAGTAAATTGAAATACACCAATGACAGCAAAAACAGTAAAAAAATTGTTTAAACATTGTACAAAAATTCCTTTTTTCTAGCTTTCAGCTTTTCTTTGATTTAATACAAACAAAAACACATATTTTTACGAACGTAATAAGAGAATACATTATAAATATACCCTCATAAAGAAGAATCTCATTGCTAAGTTTTGGAAAATTATTATTTTGTCAACTGTGTCAAATGACAGAGAAAATAAAATGATGTTTGACAAAGTGAATTTTGTCTAACGCACCTAGCAGCAATTTCATTTATATTAACATTTACATCATCCACACCTTCTACTCTTTGCTCTAGGCTATCAATTGATAGTTGGGTCACATTTTGTTAAACATGAGGGGTCAGATGCTTTGGGTATAAAACACATAATCGAGGGACCATTTAATGAAATATTTAGTTTTACAGTTTTTTTTCCTTCTTGTACTCTGACTCAACACAGTGTCATCAAACAGCCAGAGCATAAAACTTAATAGTTCTTCAAATATACTCTAGTATTGCGTTAAATTGTAATTTAGATTTCCCTAAGAAGGTTATCTTTGAATTGAATTTAAATTCTGAATTTCTAAGATTAATATCCTTTTGTAACTAGTTCAGAAATTATTAGAGTGCAAAGTGGGACATGCGATATAAGGATGTGGGAGAAGTAACAGCGCCACCATTAGGTAATACTGCAATGGAGAGTAGTGTATTTTTGTGGAATATGTCATATACATTGCAGGCAAACCTTGATGATAAAAAAGTGCACAGCAAGTGGTGGAGTAGATGCCAAATTTTAAATTGATTTCAAAAAGGCATTCCTTTGCAACTTCAGAATGAATAACAATAACGATTTACTTTGGCAGGTTTCATTCTAAATGTATTCTGCTATTACAGGCTGGGTGTGTTCACAGGCTGTGCGCTCACTGTGTCACTTGGAGCACCATGATACACAGTGCTGATCAGCACACATATTTTCTGTGAGGGTAAGTCACATGGATATGCACTCGGAAACAAATAAAACAAGCTGAGCACATCTGCTGTGTAGTTTATTAATTTAACATTTTTGGTATATTTTGAATTTTCTATGGCAGAGTGAAATGGAAATAACATGATCAACATTTTGTAAGGGTGACCATAAAATCATTGGCCCACACCAAGTTCAAGTTTCACTATGCAGTAGTGATGCTGCCTCAGTTTTAAAATAAACAGTATTATACTAGAATTCATAGTAATGACATTAAAGGGCACTACGAATAGTGAAAGAAGCTCAAGAGGCAATTGATGTTTTCTTTGAGATATAAGGGCCAGACATAAGGCTGGTACCAGTCATATGATTTGTTCTGATCACTTACAAGGTGATCTCCACTCTTAAAACATGGCTGTGAACATTATTTTTACCTATGAATTGTTTTGCCAGCATTTTCCATGTTGACTTTTTACTTTACAATAGCATTCCATTATTATTTTACAATGAAACTATTTTCAACCAAAGTGATTAACCACTGTGTAACATATATTTTTACAAGCTGAGTTTACCATAATAGGCTCCGGACCCCCCGCGACCCAGTAGGATAAGCGGGTTGGAAAATGGATGGATGGATGGATGGATGGAGTTTACCATATGTCTCTAGTAAGGCTCACATTATCCAGAAGATCTGTTTTTCAGGTGATTAAGAGAACCTCTCATTGCTACACAACCTTATTCTGACTTGAAGCTTAGCTCCATGTTCACACCGGTATATGGCCACTTTAGGCGTAATTGCTCATGGTGTTTATATTTTTATATTCTGCTAAAGTTAATGGATGTGTATTCTGCATGGAGGTCCAGACAAAAATTGATATAGATTTTTTTTTGTTAATTAGCATCAAATTTATCTCACAAGTTTTAAGATTATGCATCATAGCTGATTAACAGGCATCATAAAGTTAAATCACTTTTATGAAACCCTAGATTCAAGAGAAACAAGAGTATAGTGGGGGCTTTATTTAACTTTAACATTATAAGTGAACATTACAATCATTATCAAAGTGAACGGAAATGGTTCTATATGTTTGTCCAGAGTAGACCATTCTTCATGACATAAGCTTCACAGCTTAGACTCTACAGACCATGATGACAGTAACTAGATAAACAGTTCCCTACATTAGGTCCCCCCTAATGTAGGCGATAAACAGTAGTAATAATAATAATAATAATAGTAATAATAATAATAATAAATTTATATACGGAAATGTATTCAACTCCAAACTGACAGCAAGTTGCTTCTTAGATTTTTGTCCTTTAAGTTTTGAGTGTACTGAGTATTTTGCAAAAAAAATGCTTCCATAAAAGAAACTCGTTTGTTTTATTTATTGGCTATGAATTACAATTGCATGAACAGGCATGCCTTCCTGTAAAACGGTTACTTGCATTAATGTATGATATACATCCCCACGTCACAGTCTAACAACATTAGTGGTCTTGCATGAAAAATAGCCTACGTGGTTATCAAGACATGTTCTTTACTGTAACGGATCGGGACATAATTTTCTTACCTTTATGAGTTTGCATCTAATTTGTGCGGACACCATATGGCTGTTTCTCAAGTTGCCAACTCTGAACATGAGACAGAGTTTCCCGTCGCGTTGCGAGATGACGGCGTCCTGGCTGAACATGAGAGTCTCGGCGCGCTTCTTCGGCTGGGACATCTTGATGAACATGCAACCTATGAGGAAAGCGTCCACGATAGACCCTAACAACGACTGGAACAGGAAGAGAATGATGCCTTCTGGGCACTTCTCTGTTATGTAGCGGGAGCCATAACCGATGGTGGCCTCCGTCTCAATGAAGAATAGAAATGCTGAAGGGAAGTTGTAGACATTGGCGACACAGGGAGTATACGATTGATCGTGGCCGTGATTAAGGTCCCCCCTAATGTAGGCGATGACCCACCACATAAAAGCCATGACCAGCCAGGCGATGGTGTAAGTCAGTATGAATATGAGCAAATTCCAACGCCACTTCAGATCCACCAGCGTAGTGAAAAGATCTGATATGTATCTGCTGGTCTCCCCTCCTAGGTTGCCGTGTTGAACATTGCAGCGGCCGTTCTTCTCTACGAAGCGCTGTCGCTTCTTTTTGGCCGGCGCTGAGTAGATCGCTCCAGTGTTGGTGTTCACAACCTGATAGTCCTCTCCAAATTTCCTCCGTAGCGCGGACATAGTTACGAAAGTAATGGTGGGACAAGAAAACGTCCCAGTTATGTAACAGTCAGTGATTCTAGTGGGTAAATGTTAGTAAACCTAAGTTTCATTTGTTTTTTAAATCCATGGGCAGCTTTTCGTTCAGAACGCAAAAAACTAGGTAACGGTGGATGCAATCGAGCACTTTAATCACCTCGATGGGCAGATCAGTGCTGATTGAATAAGAAAAGGTTATTTAAAATATTCAGCCGCAAAATTCCTTATTTTCTATTCCTTATTACTTGGAAAGGAGCTGTTTTGTGGTCGTTTAGAACATATTTTGGAGAACGAATTTCAGTAGTAATTAAAAATGAACAGCATGTAATATACCGGGTGGTAAAGTTGCGGGCCACCCGTCCCCTGTCCGGATACTAAGCAGGACACATATAACGGGGTGCTCGTCCTCCGTCCGTAGATGCGGTACTTGCTCTGCTGCACGAGAATCCAATGGATTTGTGCGCTCCTCAGCAAGGGGATGTGAGCAGTGAGTAAAGGAGATGAGATGGGAGGGTTACACATTTTACAGTGTTCTTCTAAGCCAATCAGGAAGGACCGAAACAAATTAAATAATATACAAGTTGTGACACACACACGCACACACACAGAAATATGATCTATTCCCCCCAAACCTATGTGTAGTAAGATGAGTGTAAAAAGCACGGCTAGATATTGGGCTAGATTTAGGATTTTAGTAGATGCATATATATATATAAACTACGCTATTATTGCTGTTATTTTATTTGATATTCTGTTACACTTATTATTGAAACTGCTACTAGTGGCATTTATTAAAATACGCATTTTGGCAACTTTCGTAATAGTTTTTGCTTTGTTTGCTTCTGTGTTTTATAGTGATACAGCAAAAATAATTTTGTGAATGCGGGACGACATTGGCTACACACTATACACACTATACAAAAAAAAAAAAAAAAACATAATTCAGCGAAGAATGGAAAATAGCGAGAGAGTAGAGAATTTTAGGGCCACCTGCTGGAGAGTATTTGTAAATACTTTCCCTGCCACATTTCACTGTATACGGGAATTCGGGCGGATGTCCCAGTAATTCACTACAACAATTTAAAGACATTTGGAATATTTTGTACCCTCCCCTCTGACTGGGAGATAAGCTGCTGGGAGATGGGCGTTATTTCTTAATAGAGGTGGAAGTTTCAGATCCACAAAGTAAAAATCCAGGCCAAGATTTTGTTTCAACCAACCTGTTGAGTACTATATGACTGTGACTCTTTATATTCAACTGGTTGGTTGAAACAAAATCCTGGATAGGATTTTTACTTTCTGGACCTAAAATTTCCACCTCTGTTTCTTAAGAATTTGATGCAGTATCGCTCTAATGGTACTCAAATTAACTGGACTTAGTATATGTAATAATTTCATTTTACTAAACTATGGATTGTAAAATCTTTCATTATAATGCAAACATCCACTTCATATTACTTATGCTTGGTTACATAATCTTGCGCTGCCATTCTATGAAAATCTGGTGTACAATTGAAGTTGAAGTATCCTGTATATGGCCAGAAGTATGTGGGCTGCAGCGACTTGTCCAACATCTTATTATGAAGATAATCCTCCCAAGGCCTCAGCACTTCTGGGAAGGCTTTCCTTTAGATGCTGGAACATTGCTGGTGGGATCTGCTGCCATTTAGGCTGGGTATTAATGTTTGGTGACCAGGTCCCTTTCTGTGGATTTGTGTGGCCTACCACTTGCTCCCAGACATTTTCACTTCACAATCACTTCACTTGCGGTTGACCAGCGCAGTTCAAGTGGGGCATAAATTTCGAGAACTCACTTGTTGGACAGATGGCATCTTGTGACCTCCTGTATACAACCATCCTTTGTACCAAAAATGGTTTCTGGCTCAGTGCCTAATACTTGTGTCAGTAATAGGTGTAGCTTAATTAGCTAGTTCCTCTAATTAATAGGGATATTGGCTTCCTTTTGGAAAAATATCATGCACTAAACCATTTTTTCTGTCCTTTTATAAAAATTCCCCATGTAATTCAACAGTATGTTATGCATGGCACAGCCATGGTTGATTTTAGAATACAAATTCTTAGACATTGTTCTATTTTTACAGAAGACAGAACAAAGCTCATGCTTTTGTAATGTTAATTATTTTTCTTTTGTTTCCCATGTGATGCAATATTTTGCTGTACAAATTATTGTGAGACAGTAGTAGTAGCATTGTACTGATTTTTATTTGCTGTAATTTATTTTTCATACAGTACAATAAGTCTGTTTGATATGCTTAATTTATACGTTGTTCATTTAATCTTGCTAGGAGCCTATGAAACAGCAAAACAGTATGTTAATAATTCCCCACAGGGATTAATAAAGTATCAATTAATAAAAAGTGTTCTATTCTGAAATGTATTATCTTTGTTGTATGAGATGGGGTGGCTCGTTGGCCTCACATCATGACTGCATAAAGCCAAGCCCTGCTCTCTGCGTGGACTTTGCTTATTTCCCTGAATTGTAGCGGTTTCCTCATCCCATAAACATGCAAACAGAAGTGGTATCTTGCCCATAGTTGATATTTGTGTCTGTGTGGGTGTTCCCCTGCCTTGCACCTTCTAATGCCCTGGATGTGCTCCAAACACCCTGCACCTGGAAACTATTATTTTGGGCTGGATCACTGTCATTTCAAAAGGATTATTGTTTCTAGTTTGTTTATCAGAGTAAGATTTTAAAATGCATATGCACAACCTCATACACTAAGGGATGGTACTGTGTTATGTCATGGATACAGGAAACAATCAATGCAGTTTAACAGGTGGCAAAGAACAACAACAACAAAAAACAACTGAGACAAATATAGAAGAATTAGCACTGCCCAATGCTACTCAAAAAGCCCACCTTTCAGAATCACTCCTTTACAGGAGAATTTCCTGTGATGGATCTGCTCAGTGAAGTGTTCTATAGGTGTTCAAAGTGGACCTATCTAATGAGTGGGCCCCTATGAGAATGCTCCACACTGCCCTAAAGGTCAACAATGTCGCTCAGGAAGCGGAACCATCTGTAATCAATACCAGCTTCATATCTGATGGCTTACTGAAGGAAATAAATGTTGGCATTATGCATTCAGATGTCTAATTTCAAGGCAGAGGTGGGTGGGGTCACACACAATCCTTTGGCTACTGAATCATAGATGAGCCTAACGTGTGGATTAATGACAATCCCATTTATCCAGAAACCCATTTCACAGGGTTTGGTCAGAGTATGAAAGGAGTAGATATGGACCAGATTTCCCTGAAAGCATTGTAAAAGTTTTAGATTTTGCCCTGGGGCAAAGATGTCATAGTAGATTGAATTGCAGCACAAATAAATATAAAATAAAAAGCAATGTTAATGATTTTAGAAATAGTAGTAACTGATTCCACTTTTATTACATAGCCTAGTTACAAAATGGTCTAGTGCGCAGGCATGGGTTGAGAGGTATACCATTAACCAATTGTGATCAGAAATTCTGTTGGAGCAGAATGAACAGACATTCAGCTATGGATGCAGGGGTTCTCATTCAGGGAATGTCAGTTGGCTGCCTCTGCAACATCACCTATGTACATGTTACATATATGGCAGTTTCCAAATACAGTGGAATCTGCTTATACACTGTAAAAAGACTTTCAATGGTAATGTCCATATTTGACTTTATTTTTGGAAGTATATTTATTCCAAGAAATTGATTTATTTGTCTTTTTTGAGTTATCCATAAATAAAAAGGATGAAAATGTTCCTAACTTTAAAAAAACGATTTTATTAGACTTCACCATAAATAAATTCGACCACACATCCCGCCAAAAAGCACTTGAAGTAACGGACAAACAAGCCTGTGCCAGTCCCGCGTTCACACCTCTTAGACATTTTTCACGAAGTTTGATACTTTAAACGACACGTGAGTAACCATTTGCATTGTTTTACAGTTTTTCTCCATTGGTTAAGCTAGATATAATTTTTCTTGCTTTTTGTTTGTGTTTATATTTTGTACATGTACAGAATACTGTATACATTTTCTTTTTATGTACTCTAATGTATGGAAGTTACTTTATGTGTGTCAATAAAAATGGTTACAATTTCCTTGGCAGTATGAGTGTAGTGTGTGTGATGTCAGTCTTTTCAGTTTTATACATAATTGTATTCTATTAGCTAGACCTCTGCCATGGTGACAAAACATCTAGGCATTTTGACTTGCAGTGCTTACACAATGCCAAAGGTACAACGCATTTTGGGGGCACTGACTATTTATATGAGAAAGGAATTTAATTTTGACACATGGGTAAACTGTTTTGGGAGAGATATGAGCTTTTGCAGGTGATCCATGGTGTTGTGCTGGACCATCCAGGTTATTTTGGCAAAAAGCACTAAGTGAATGCAAATGAGCCAAAGCAATTGAGAAAGATCTTTGACATTTTGATTTTGACTCTTTATATGGGAAAGGAATCTATTTTGAAGCATGTGTGAACAGTTTTGGGAGAGAGATGAACTTTTGCTAGTGAGCTGTAATGTTGCGCAGAACTGTAAGACTGTTTGGCCAAATGATCTTATGGTTTTAAGAATGTAATTTCTGTTTCAAGAAATGAGCCAAACCAATGGAGAAAAACTGTAATGCCAAAAGTAAATAAATTCGCTAGTGAATTTCACTTTTTCACCATCATGAGTGGATACCTTCAATCTAGCCAACTGATTCTCATGAACTAATCCCACCTCACATTATACTTACATAAAACAGTGATGAGGTTGATGGGAAATCGCCAAAAATGGCCATGAGATAGGATTCCGACATTTACAGAACGACCACCAGATGGCAGCCTTGTCCCTTTAATACAGACTCAGAACTCAGCCACCCTGAAAACAGGATAAGTGTGCAGCACTGTTCTGTTTGTCACGGTTAATACATGGGAAGTAGTGATAATTTTGTTGCCCATTTTTCATTTTAGTCTTAGTCTTGTGTCAAAGATCCTTATTAGTCTTAGTCTATTTAGTCATTCACATATCAGTTTTTGTTAGTCATGTTTTAGTCGACTAAAAGTCTCAACATTTTAGTCTATCCATCCATCCATCCATCCATCCATCCATCCATCCATTTTCTCCCGCTTATCCGAGGTCGGGTCGCAGGGGCAGCAGTCTCAGCAGGGAAA
>JAODJW010000094.1:30720473-30750223 GCA_026777045.1 Hyperopisus bebe
TTTATTTTTTACTTTGAATGTTGATTGGTTTAGCTTCAATGTACAGCACTTTGTGTCAGCTGTGGTTGTTTTAAAGTCCTTTATAAATAAAGTTGATGATGATGATGATGATGATATTGTTTCCCACAAATAGCTCCTGCTTAAGCTCAAAGCAGCAGAAATTTTAGGAACTGTAGTAGCTTGGATCAAAAACTGGTAAACATTCAAGAAGCAGTGAGTAGTTATTAGAGGCACAATGTCACAGTGGGGCTGCGTTCATAGTGGTGTACTGCAGAGTTCAATTTTAGGACCACTGTTGTTCCTAATTTACATTAATGATATTGACACCAATACATACAGTGAACTGGTTAAATTTGCAGATAACACCAAGCTGGGTGTTGTAGCGGGTACTAAACTAGCAGCACAGAGGCTACAACAGGATCTTGATTTAATTAGCGACTGGGCTGATACCTGGCAGATTAAATATAATGTAGATAAATGTAAGGTAATCCATGCAGGGAGCAGAAATATAAATTACAGATTTTTTATGGGTTCCACTGAAATAAAGGTAGCTGATTATGAGAAAGACCTCAGTCTCTATGTTGATGCTTCCATGTCCCTCTCACCAGTGTGGGGACACAATTAAAAATGCCAATAGGATATTGGGTTACATCTCTATGTGTGTGGAGTTTAAGTCAAGGGAGGTGATACTAAGATTATATAATTCTTTGGTAAGACCCCACCTAGAATACTGTGTGCAGGTTTGGTCACCATACCTTAAAAAGGATATTACTGCCTTGGACAGGGTTCAATGTAGGGCTACAAGAATGATTCAATCACATCCTTGTGGGAAGATCCTGGAGGATCTTACAGAACTGCAGGGTCTAGAGAAATGCCCAGTTTGTGAATTCTGACCACAGACTTGTTTTTGCTACTCCAAAGATTCATCTTAGGTCCAGTAAGCTACAACCTACTGGGAGAATGAGGCTGACCATGGCCAGACTCCAAGATCAGACTGTTTCCAATGAATCTGGACACAGTTTGTGTGAATAACTTGCAGAGTTGGGTGTGATGGCTGGTTCTAATGTCATGTGGGAGACCTTCCGTGACAAGACCCTGAAGATTGCAGAGGGTTGTGTTGGTGTTACCGGTGTTCCAGGAAGAAGGTGATCATCTCGCAGGACACCCTGGATATTATTGAGAGGAGCCGCAGTGCACAGCTTAGTAGCAGCCTCAGTCTGCATTGGTAACTGAGAAGGATGTCTGTGAGGGCCCTGAGGGCACATAAGCAGGTGTTTGTTAGAGGAATCTGTGAGCAAGTGACAGACCATCTGTGGTCTAGTGACAAAGGAATCAAAGCATTACGCACATTGGAATCTGTTCCTCAGTCAGGGCGGATGATGGAACGGTCCTTATGGATGACACTGTAGTTGTGACCCACTGGGTTGGCTACTTTGGGCAGCTGTTTAAAGCTGAAACTCCGGCTAGGACGCTGGATATCTCTGGGTCCACAGCTCTTCAGGCTGATCCTCCAATTAGCGGTGACCCACCCAATCTCACTAAGATTGCACAGGTGGTGAACCACCTAGGGGTAGAGAAGGCTGCAGGGATCTGTAGTATCCGGGGTGAACTTCTCCAAACTGGGGTTATGGCTGTCCTCCTGGCATTGCAGGTGTCATCCCAACTGACTGGAAAGGAAAGCCTGGAATGTGGCAACTACAGGGTCACTGTTCAGGGACAAAAAAACGGGGTAGTTCTCTTTGTGTTGTCCTGGGGTTCCCTCCAAGTTCACCAGTTTCCCCCCACAGTACAAAAACATGCTCTATCCAAAAATAGTTGCCAAGTTGTTCATAGATGTGAATTGTGGGTGTGCCCAGTGATGGCTTGTTGTTGTCCTGGGTTATTCTCTGCCTTGTGCCTGTAGCTTCCAGGATAGGCTCCAGACCCCTGCAACTGAGGATAAAACAAGCAGGTATACAAGCCGAATGCATTATAATGGAAGAAGAAGAAGTGGAAAATATATGGGATGAATATTATGAGTGAACAGGGTGAGTACATAAAGCCAAAGAAATCAAAATGTTTAATTACTCTTCATTTATGCAATAACAAAATGGATTTCTCTATCCAGGCTTAAAAACTGTAGCTGTCCCACAGTGCGTTGCCCTACATTACTTTAATTTACCCCATATTTATGTTTATTCCTTGTTACATGAATTATTCTGTCGCGTTTAAGAAGCATTAGTAACGACAATGACCTCAGTAATAACAAATGTGCTTTCTATTGTTCTTAATTACTGCGTCATATTAGTAACGGCAATAACAATAATCAAATACCTTCAACGGTAATTTCATGAATTACAATACATTTCGTTTTTTGCAGTGAAAAGATAGTGAGAGGAAAGTAAGCGCAGTTAGCTTGAACACTATGGTTAAGGTTACTGTGACGATGAGCCGTTCTGCGCAGCGCGCCTGACTGCAGCTGCCTGTGCAGTACATCACGGTGCTCTCTCGTCTGTCTCCTCTCAGGACCCGTCGATATACCCACAATCCCCCGCGCAGAGACAAGATGGCGGGCACTCGCGACCGCAGGAGAACAATGTTTGGGCTTTAAAAGACTCAAAGGAACGGGTGAGGAGAACGACTACGAATATAAAAGCAGACGATGGTCATGTGCCGGTAAGCGTGTTATAAAAAGTGAAAATATGGTGACTTGAGCTGAAGAGGAATGTGGTGAAACGGTCGAATAAAGACGGGGAGAGATGCGACAAAGCGCAGCGCAGTAGCGGGGAAGCTAACTGGCGTCAGTATAGCAGAATGCCACCGGGGTTCAGCATCATTGTTTCGATTGTGTGCCGAGGGCCGTTTGTCCTGGATGGGCTTTGCTGCTCGGCGTTGGCGGCTCCGGTAACGCCGCGAAGCTAGCTTAACATTTATTTTGGGCGATATAAGGTTTATTTGCATTAATTAACCACGAAAACAGTGTTTATAAAATGTATTTCAGAGTGTTTCTTCGTTGCTGGGAATGCAATTACACGTACAGAAGTATCGGCATTTTATGCTTTATATCTCAGATTTTGCTCGTTAGTTGGCAGGATATGTGCTATATAGCTATAAAGCATCTGTAAATTACACGTTTCCTCCATTAGGTTAAATGGTTGTTTTTGGAATACATGCTATCTGGAATACATGACTATGTAGATTGTCCAGATTGTGTATTTTTTGTTAGCCAGTGTACGATGTAATTGTGAATCGTCACTCACTTTGTTTGACTGAAAGATTTTACATTGTCGAGCTGCGTGATAGATCTGGATGACTGAATTGTCTGACAATATACTTTGCAACCCCATATTATATCATTTAAAATGATATTCTTGGAAGAGTAGACAAATACTTTAGTTTCCTTTTCTTGAAATGTGATTAGCTAGACAGGTTAGTTGGTGCTAATTGCACGTTTTCTAGCTAGCCGGTCACATAGCAAGTAGTACAATGGGACATCAGAATAACCATTAAGCCAAACCAAATGGTCGCAGGAATGCAGCGTGAGCTCGACTGATCTGCAGATACATGCGATCAGATTACTCGCGGACTAGTTTCAGTAGTTGCTTTTAGCCTGTGTAGATTGCTGTATTTTGAAAAATTTAAAATAGATGGACTAAAAGTTTTATCAATGTGTATCAAATTTCATTACAAAATTGCATTGATTCAAGGCAAGTCTCTTTGGGACCTCGTGTATTAAGTTGTGTGTGTGTGTGTGTGAGAGAGAGTGTGTGTGTGTGAGAGAGAGAGAGAGAATATGTGTCTTTGATAGTTTGGTTTATTTTAAATGTTTCCAATTACAAGAATTGGGCATACAGTTTTTGCTTCATTTGATATTTGGCTTAATTACTCTAGTTTTATTTATATAAAAAGACAGCTTAACTGATTAGTTTGGTCAAAGTACTAGTAATAAAAGATCCTTACTGTGTTTGAAAAGTTAAACATATAAATAATCGTCACAGGTAAAATATTGCTGGCTGCAAAGAATGTGGTTGTTTTAAAGTCATTTCTGGCAAATACTGTCATAGCTTTGTAAAATCATAGTTCAAATACTAATGTCAATACTGTAAGTGTCCATTTTAATGTATATGTGGTTTGTTTAGATTGTTTATATAAATCCATGTGTTGTATACCTGCTTGGCCTGTGCAGGGTCACAGGTTTGAAGCCTATCCCTGAAGCAAGGGGCACATGGCAGGGAACAACCCAGGATGTGGCACCAACTTATCCCAAGGCACCCACACACATTCACACTTGCGGATGGTTTAATAATTCCAGTTCACCTTGGCGTGTTTTTGGATTGTGGGTGAAAAACCAGAGAACATGGAGGAAACCCCACAACATCATAGGGAAAACATATGTGCTTGTCATACTTGAACATTTATTTCTCCCATGGCTATCCAGTTATTTATTTCTAATGTATATAGCTTTACAAACCTTTGCACTATGTGTTTATTGTTTATTCATCACTTGGTTATTATGTATTGTTTGTCGTGTGTATATGTTTGCACTGATGGTGTTGCTCTTAATCTCACTGTACATGTATAGTGACAATAAAAGGCATTCATTCATTCATACGTAGGGACATATATTTCATCAGAATCATGATCATCAGTATGAGAACTTTTTTAAAACCACTATATCGCTCAAATCTGATTTTTTTTCTAATACATCCATCTAACAATAATACAACTCTGTTTTGCTTTCATACAAACAGTATCTTGTAATTCATCCAAGCAATTCCAGATATGTACATATTTTGGAGTTATGGAGTTTTTCAATACAAACCATGTCTTACTCAGCAGTGATTTTTTTCTCATATTTTAAATAACTTTATGGAAGTGATGCACTATGATGGGTGAAACATTTACCCAGACACCAGCTTTTCAAAACTTATACCAGCGTTTACTTATGCCCTCAATTTAAGTAGATTAGTAGTACACATTCTGACCCCATAAGTTAGTATAAACTTGTTTCTTTGTTGATTAAATTTGATTACCAAGCGTATCACATACTGGTTTGGTATACTTCAGTGTGATACACACTGAAGTGGCGGTGAAGCTCAGCACCTACGGCATCTTTTAAAAGAGGAGATCTTGTGGATAACCAAGGTAAAAAGATGTCTTGTGTAGCGGTACTTTTTGCAGTTTAGAGTCTGACACGATAATGAATTGTCAGGATATAACACATTTATACTGATTGCTAACTTTTGGGTGTCACTATCTCATTAATATTTTAGCTGTACTACTAATCTGCTTAATTTGTGGGCATAAATGTCTGTATAGTACCAAAAAAGCTGGCGTTTGGCCAAATGTTTCGCCTATCATCTGAATCCCAGGTGGATATTGTGCATGCGTGGTATGTCACCCAGCTTTAACAGCTGCTTGTATTAACAGGCATCTTTTTGTTCTGCCACTTTTTCCTTTGTTCCAGGTTGTTGTTCCTTTGGTAGCTCCTGGTAGTTATCCGGACCACAAATCACCATGAGTATTATCCAAGACAAGCTGAGCAACGAGTTCCTGCGAAACGGGGGAATGGAGCCCAACTTTGCACCCAGCATGCTCATGTTCAGCCACCTGCCACCCGTCACCAGCTTCACACGCCTGGCAGCGCAGTCCGTCATGCAGGACCTGCCACAGGAAATGATCCTGAAGAAGGAGCGCAACTCGCCTGACCACAGCGGCAGCTTCATACACTCCATGGGCATTAAGCAAGAGAAGATGACTGAGCACGACTACCGTATGGCCCACTATGGCAGCGGCATGGGAAAGAGCACCGAACTGCTGGAGATGTCTCTAGGTGGTCACCAGAACCTGTTGGTGCATGATCTCAGCCTCAGCAATGTAAGGCCCAAGGCAGTCAGTAAAGGAGCCATTTGTGCCTTCTGGGTTATCCTCTCAATTAGGTGTCAGATGATTTTTTTTTCCTCTCAATTAGGTGTCAGATGATTTTTTTTTCCTCTCAATTAGGTGTCAGATGATTTTTTTTTTTTTTTTTTTTTTTAAGTTGGTTAATTTGAGTGGTAACCAGTCGCCTTGCCACTGGACCATGCACTTTAGCCTCGTAAAACACCTAAGTATAGAGACTACTCAACATCATCAATGATATAATTTCAGAGATTACCATTAAATGTCTTGGAATTGGAATCCCTGAGAACTGCTTCAGTAATATGAATTTGTTCACTGTTTGTTCAGTGTTTCTTGCTCAAAACAAAACTGTCTGAAGTGAGTGATGCTGTTTAATAGGTTTAAAGTCAGAATTCTGCTCTTCATGACTGTATGTCCTTTAGACTGATAGTTTGCACCAATGTGCCAACTGCCATGGTCAGGCCTTAGGAAAGAGCTGCTTCTATTTATTGTCTTGTATATCTATAAGCAAGAATATGCCTTGGATAGCAGTAACACCAATATTTCTCTCCCATAGTTTGCCTTTTGTTCTGATAATGCTCTGGTTGTTATTGGATGTCTTAATTTTTCCATCTTCTGGTTGGCCTTTAACAGCTATCAGGTAGACTTGCAAAAGATCAAAAAGAGTCGTCTAGCAGAAGAGGTCGGAAGTCCAATGGTGAAGAGTTGGAGAGTAAAGCCAGGAGGAAACGTGGGGACTCATCAAAGGTATGGCTACGGTGCTGTGCTCGGTCCGCCTTGGTGATTTGTCCTGATTGTGCAGTTTCCTCAACTTCTGTTCTTCACATGTCATGGCTGCAGCCGATGCTGGATGGTGAGGATGGAGCCTTGTCCCCCAACTCCAAGCCGCACATCTGCGAGCACTGCAATGCAGCCTTTAGGAGTTCCTATCACTTGCGCAGACATGTGCTCATTCACACAGGTAAGGAGCTCCCTGTACCGCCTGCTGCTTTAGCCTTCATCTTCACTATATCACAGTACATCATCAAGGTACTGTACAATGAAGTACAGTAAAATCTAGGCATTTAATGAATCGCGAATTGGTTCAAAATCGATGTAAATGTATGACGATTTAAACCAGCTGATGTGGGAAAAAATGAATCACTACTTTATGAGTACTTCACAGTACTTTAACAGAAAAAACTGGTGTAATATTACATTTGATTGCATGACGTCAGTTTGACATCAAATGTCACTGTGTAGTTACGTCGACATCGGACATCAGTTTTTGGTTTCGACCTAATGCAAGATGGCGAGCGAATTTGAAATTGAGGACACATGGCTAGGCGGCGCGATTGCAGAGCGGTTAGCGCTGCTGCCTCACAGCAAGAAGGTCCTGCTTTCGGTCCCAGGTCCTTTCTATGTGGAGTTTGTATGCTCTCCCCGTTTTTGCCGGGGGCTGCGGTTTCCTCCCACGGTCCAAAAAACCTGCAGGATAGGTTGATTGGTGAGTCTAAATTGGCCCTATAGTTGTGTGAGTATGCCCTGTGGTGTGTTGGCAACTGCCCGACATTGGTTCCCGTCTGCGGCCATTGTTCCCGTGGTAGTCTCCGGTCCCCCCGCGACCACAGTTGAGATTAAGCGGTTTCAGAAAATGGATGGATGGACGCACCGCCCGATCTTATATCGTCTGTTTGGCAGCATTTTAGCTTTCCGGTAATCACAAACGAAGAAAGGAAGAAAAACATAGACAAGACAAAAACTGCATGCAAATTGTAAAAGACTGATTACATACACAAATAGCATGTCCACCAGCACCACAGTGAGCCGAGCGAAGATTATTAAAAAGGCAAGCCATGCTAAAAAGCTGCACATGCAAGTCTTAGTTTATTTGAAGATTTTTTTTTTTTGCTTATTTTGATTTGGGATTTTTTAAAAACAGTATTTTATTCACTTTCAGTTGCACTGTTTTGCACAGTTTAGAAAGATAAAGGAATATTTTTGAATGAATTTGTTTGCAGCTCATTCTGCAAAAAAATTGAGAAAATCGTATCGTGAACTCAGAATTGTGAATTGTATTGAATCGTGAGTTGAGTGTATCATTACATCCCTAGTAAAATCCTGTTATAGTGGACTCGCTTATAACGGAATATCGTCTATAATGGACGAGGTCCACTGTTCCCAGCCGTGCACCTTTAAGAACATGCAGAAAAGGCATTGGATATAGTGGACTCGAATATAACGGAATTTCGCTTATAATGGATAAACAATTTGGTCCCCAGGGCTGCTTTTAGCTGTAGTTTTGTTTGGCTATAACGGACATGCAGGCTCCGCCTACGAGGTGCGTGGCGTGCCGGAGATATCCAGCGCGGATATGTAGTCAGGATTATTAATAGTCACGCATCTGGTCAGGTAAAGCTGGATTATGACATGTACAATATAATAATCTATACCACACATGTGTCTGCTGGGGTGTGGCATGAGTAAAGGGTGTCCTATAGTTGTGTTCTGGGCATACAGCAACTATGGATATAACAGACTTTTGGATATAATGGACTGTTTTGCCAGGTCCCGTGAAGTCCATTATAACTAGATTTTACTGTACTGGCAGATTTGCCATCATATACGCAATATTTGGAACCTTTGCAGCAGAATGATTTTGAAAGGGCGATTCAAGCCTTTCTGTTTACCTTTAATGATTTTTTACATTATGATATAAAGGTGACTTCATCCCCTTTAAAACAGCGATGTTGTGTCTCACAAAGAGAGCAGCAATGAAAAAACATTGAGTATTTGTTAGAACATGTCTTAGCTAAACCAAGCTCAAGTCCTTGGGGCTCCCTTTGTCTTCTTGTGCCTAAACCTGATGGTACAGTCCGTTTTTGTACCGATTATAGACGTGTTAATGCTGTTATAACTCATTCTTTTCCATTGCCCTGTAGGGGAGATTGTGTGGATAATGTTGGGTCAGCACAGTTTGTCACCAAACTTGATTCACTAAAGGGTTACTGGCATTACCTCCAATATACCATTATGGCTTTTGGTCTCAAAAACACATACAAAGTAGCTCAACTCGTCAGAACACCGGTGATTTACAGCACAGATACATAGTCGGGATTATTAATAGTCACACATCTGGTCAGGTAAAGTTGGATTACTAGATGTACAGTATAATAATCTATACCACAAGTGTGTCTGCTGGGGTGTGGCATGAGTAAAGGGTGTCCTATAGCTGTGTTCTGGGCATACAGCAACTCTGGATATAACAGACTTTGGATATAACGGACTGTTTTGCCAGGTCCCTTGAAGTCTGTTATAAATTGTAGAGTCTGTTATTTAAATTGTAAATATAATAGATTGTACTGCATCATCAAATTTTATGCTGGGCAAATATTCAGAAATGGATGATGGATCCCATTGTTTAATAATGGCATCCATTTTTCATGGTTCAGATTTTTCACATCTTTGTTTTTAAATTATCATGGTGTCTGTCTCTAAATGTGAATTCCGGTAACTTCCTAAAGATGAGATATTCACCCTGTGACTTATTTTTGACTAGTGTAAGGTAGGAATACTTTTCCTCCTTAACCCTTTTATCCATTTTAACTCCTCGATGTTGGAGGACTTACTAAGAAGTGCATTCCTAGTGATGTATTATGAAAACAGTAATTCTACATTGTACAATAATCACACCTGTTATGCCGTAGTGTGTGCGGTGGAAAATATCAATGAACTAGCTTTCGTTTTCTGCTTTTCTTTCAGCTTTAACACCCAGTGGTTGATTATCTGAATCTTACTATAGATTCTCGTCACTCCTGTCCTGTAATTTAATGTGGAAATTGGAATGTGGTATTTTTGACTGCACAGGTGAGCGGCCTTTCAGATGTAGCCAGTGCAACATGAGCTTCATCCAGAAGTACCTTCTTCAGCGGCATGAAAAGATACACAGCGGTGAGATTTGAGATTTGTTCAGTCGTCTCTGGCTTCTCATAGTAACGTAAGCTCTGAGTAGCTAGAAAGGGCCTTTACCCTAAGAATAGGGCTGCACGATATTGAAACATTTCAGATATGAGTGATTTAAATAGCAAGGATGAAAAAGAATACGATTGGCTCGGAGAGCGGGAGCAGATAAGTTTTGAAATGTGATAGGTCATCTATAATGTATTTAATATAAAGGAACAATATTTTAAATTGTAAAACTTGCTGTTTTGTGTCCTATGCCACTCGCCAAATCTTACCACCAAGGTTTCAAGATACATGGGCTGTATTTCAAAATGTTGTTTATGAAAATTCTGTAGTGCAATATTTTTGGATGGTATGAAAGTATGAAAAAGCCTGATCTCAACCCAGCTGATCACATGATGTGAGAATTGTATGTGCATAACATGCAGTGTTGGTATTAATATCGTATATTGTCCAGCTCTAATTGTGACTGATGGTCTGCTGTACGTGTAGAGCCTGTATTACGCTCACTAGCAACAAACTTGGTGTATCCAAAACCCTTAAATCAGGGTAAAATGTTATCAGACTGACTTGTGCATTAGTGATGGAAAATAACTGTGCAAGTTTTCCTTTTGTAAAGTTGTAGTTGTTTGATTTAATTTCATTCACGTCTTGCAATGCGATTGTTGCACATGTGCATATCGCGATCACAATGCTGAAATGATATATTGTGCAGCCCAACCTGAGAGCCCTTGGTGTCATTCCATCTCTAGTGTTCTTTTGCATCATCCGGCTTTAATTTCCCCTGTGGTTCCTTTTGTGACCCCTGCAGGCGAGAAGCCCTTCAGCTGTGATCAGTGTAACATGCGTTTTATTCAGAAGTACCACATGGAGAGGCACAAGAGAACTCACAGCGGAGAAAAGCCATATAAATGTGACACCTGCCAACAGGTTAGCAAATGGTGGTTTGTTTCCAGAAGGAGTCCTTATTGGTTTAATTGATCCCCTCCTTAATTGGGGGGGACCTTTTTCTCTCATTGGTGGATAATGTAATGTGGTTCTGTATTATCTGATGTGTGTTTTTCTTTTTTCTTTTTTTTTTGCCGTTCTCTTCAGTATTTCTCCAGAACCGATCGATTACTTAAGCACAAAAGAACCTGCGGAGAAGCCATAAAGAAAGGGCTGGAGCCTGGGATGTTGGACCTCGGGGTTGGTGAGGCTGGTTCCAGCAGCTACTCTATCACTCAGGGAAATGGCAGCGTTTCTGGCCGCAAAAGGGTGAGGTCCAAAAATGCCAGTGAAGGTGGAGAGCGCAAGAAGAAGAAAACTGGTGACACACAGATAACTGTGGGTCTTGGCCTCCAGGACTATGCAGTCGAGGTCCCTACGGTATCCTCAAACAGCAACTTATCCAGCCCCAATATGCATGACCAACATGGTCGTGCTCCCAAGCTTGTCTTTAAGAAGGTTGGACGGAAGGGCACCGACAAAGGTCTGGTGTCCCTTGAGGAGTCCTCCAGCAGTCCTCATGGGCAGAAGCTGCTGTCTCAAAAAGGTGACTCCATGGACCTTGCTGGCAGTTCAGGTATGGATCACATAGGACTCCTGCAGGGCTCTGGGGTCAAACAGGGCCCAACCAGCAGCAACTATGATGACGCCATGCAGTTTCTGAAGAAACGGCGATACCTGCATGCCGCTAATAGCAGCAGTGGTGGTGATTACGGGTCAAACGTGGTACACATGCCCTCACAACAGACAGTGATCCAGGGTGTGATGGACAGTGAGACACCCTTGAATCTTCTAGACTCGCCGATTAGTGGCGACATCAAGCATGACAAGTCGGGCATTCCAGACGAAGTGCTCCAGAGCCTGCTAGACCACTATTCTCAGAAGCCTGATGGCTCCCACGATGTCCCCTTCGACCTTAGTGACCAGCATGTGGAGCTTCACCCCTCTGCGGGCACCCCTGAACTGGGCCAGGAGGAAGACTCCCCCACCTCCTCTGGGGATAAGACCGTCAGCATGCATGAATACTCCAAGTTCTTACTGCAGGCCCTGGAGCGAACCAGCCACAACAACACCTTCCCCCTTGGCCCAGGTGGGCCTTTCCCCAGCCTGGTCTCCAGCAGCGGCCAGCCTGGCAGCTCCCTTTTCTCTGAGAAACAGGTCTACACTACTTCCCCCATAGAGTGCAGCTTTGGCCCATCTATTACCTCAGCCCTTTCTTCTTCCTTGCCAAAGTCCCATTTTGGGATGTTGGCGGGCTCAGGCCAGCCCAGCTTCCACCTGAGCAGCCTGGAGTCTCCCCACCAGCAGCTGACACCCTCCCAGGAACTCACTGAACAGATAGAGAAGCAGCACTCACCCACCTACCAGATCACCACTCCAGAGTTATCTAGTCAGAAGGGGCAGCAGCCCAAGAGAAGCACTGCTTCTTCCAGCTACCAGCTTGCATCACCGGACCTGACCCCGCTGGACACGTCCAAGGGTCTGGATGTTCGGGGCCCCTATCAGATTGAGAATTTTGCCCAGGCCTTTGGGTTCAAATCAGGTGGCAGAGTCCCTCTGGCTTTCAGCAGTGATTCCAGCGGAGAGACTGAGCACAGAATTAGGACTCCTGTGTCAGAATTCTCAGGGTACACTAGTTTGTTAGCTGATGTCAATGAGCCAGTTAGTACAGGATCTAAGACCCCAACAAGCCAAAGTTACAGGTAAGGTCTGAGATAGAGGGACCTAGTTGGAGGTTTATTTTATTTTACTATTGTTATTAATATTTTTTTAAGCAAGGTTGTTTTAATTACACTGCCAATAAATGTTTATACAATATCCCACCAGGAAAGGATGATGGCCTCCCTCCAATGCAATTTTAATTTTTTAAAACCTATTTAGTCGATTTCTTTAGTGTAGTAGTAGTAGTAGTAGTAGTAGTAGTAGTAGTAGCAGTAGGTATGGTTGTTACATCAAATAGATTAAAATAGAGGGTAGCTGAATACTAGCTTATTTTTCCATGAACCTTTGTGTTTTAGCAATCAACAATTGTATAATAATTAATAATTATTATTAGTAATAATAAACATAATGGCAGGGAATAGCCCAGATTTGAAATAGCAAAAAAATGCCTGTTACAAGAATTGAAAGTATTACTCAGGAAAAATGTGTACTAAGGAGAAATTATTATAAGAAGTGGTAAACAGTCATTTTAGAGGTATGTTTAAAACTACAGAGAAGCTTTGTGAGATGTTTTGCCCATTCAGAAATGAATGCAGCCAGTAATTGAACTGGCCCATGTTAAACTGACAGTCCTTCCACCTAGTCATTTAGAGATCATGGTACTTTTTGGTCAATGTGAAGTGGTCGCATTTTGTTCAGCAAGGGCCATCTGACTTAATTTCTTATTATTCTACCAGGGAACTCTGTGGTCAGTGAAAAAGGAAAAGCCCAGAATTGTATTTTGGCCCCTTTGGTATAGTGACGATCGGTCCCACCTGAGCCCATATGTACACAGACCCAGTGGGTGTATGGACAGGCGAGATTTTGCCGCCTTGAGGAAATGCCCTGTCAGCAATAGTAGTGATATAGGATAATGAAGGAGGTGCTGGGTCCCTCATTACCCACTGAGCAGCCTACTAGGTGTCTGCCACTCTCACCCAACAAGCACTTTTAATGCTTTATTATAAAATGGGGGGGAAAGCTGCACCGAGTGATGATGGATGAAGCTGGAGAGTAACTTTATTTGCCATGCTGGTCTGAGAAGTGGCACCCAGCCTTAACTTCTGCTTTAGTGTGTAGTGGTATTTCTGTACAGGTGTCACTTGAATGCCAAGTGGATAAAATTTATGAACAGGATCTGGGCCAGTATATAAAGTGTAAAAATCTGTTTGGAAATAAGGGACAGGAATATGTTTTCATGGTCATTTTTGTCAATTAAGTGGCACCCAGTTTTCATGTTTGAGTCCTACCTCTGAGCTAAAGTTAATACCCCAGACTACTAAGCAGATGCCCAGATGAGCCTGTGGTTAATTTAAAATAGCCTGGGAATTTTTAGAGGTTAGAATATGTTTGTCAGCAGACTTTTATTTAGTCTTGTTTACCTTTTATAAATGAGTTTAAAAAATAAATGTTGATTCATGAGCTGACTTTGTACAGGTTATAACCATAACCATGACCATGATTTGGTCTTCCAGTGTTGATGGGTGACTGTCTTTGAAATGCAGAATTTTCCCTGTGGAATGGCCGTCTCCATACCCCGGTCTCCAAATAGACACAGCTGGCTAAGCCCGTTAATGTCATGGGGAAAACAGATTTGACCACTCCAAAAAAAAAAAAAAAAAAAAAAAAAAAAAATTTAGGATTGCCTATTATATACCTCATATCACTGTTAAAGCCTAACCAGGGACACACATTCATGTTTGTAGCAAAAATACTGTAGTATGAACTCGGCATATTGTATATCCATATTACACCTTTTTTATGTAAACAGTGTTTACAGTAATGAAATGGAATATGAATGGATTTGGTTAAAGTATGCTTTGGTCTGTAAAGCATTAACACAAAGCAGTGTTGCAGTGTGTATTCGCTTAGTTTTTTTTGACTTTCTATTTTAATATTATTTAGACCAGTTTTGTTTACAAAAATGTTCAAAAACACTAATGTGTGTTTTTTTTTCTTTCTCAGATATGCATGATATGAGAGGTTTTGTAGGACTTTTGCTGGTTATCACTGTGCCACCAAATTTTTAGCAGATGTTTTTGTCCCTTTTATCTTTTTTGCTACTTGCTTATTTTATTCTAGATTCTCGTGACATGATTTGCAGGGCTGTACCTGTTGGATGAAATTTATAAGTGATTAGGAAGAATAAACTATCAACACCTCTCATGCTGTTTTTGCCTCCCTTTATAACCTACCAATGCCGAAATGTGTGAAGAGCAGGTTTCAGGATGATCAGTTTTCTTCATACATTTACCATTTAAGGCTCTACTATGTACTTGTGCTTACCATTAAAGAGAAACTTTACTGTTCGTATGTGAAGTAATGTTATGACTTACACTGTACTTTTCTGGCCGATTGTGTGTAGCTTTTGTATATACATGTATGTGCCTCGGCAGTTCGTATTACTGTAACAGATTAAATCTGAAGTTATCCACATGGACATCACATCTTTACTTTTTATGATTTAAGTGAAAGGAGCTCATTATTTTGTTGAGGCAGATTCCTGCATTTGGTGTATAAAAAGTGTGTGGACTCTAAGTTTTAGAGAAAATGTTACCCACCTGATGCAATTTTCCCTCCATATTGCCCTCCATATTGTTTTGCACAGAAATGTTATTTGATTTGCTTCTGTTCTCCATATTTTTAATTTTGTAATTGAATAATCTACATGTGATTTAAAGTGCCCATTCTAGACTTTAAGGGTATTTGCTTACAGTTTGATTTTACCATATAGAGACAGCACATTTTAGGCGTCTCCCCAATTCAGGGCTCCCCATTTCTGGGACATTTGGCTTTCACAGGTGTTTGCGGTTACTCATGTTTAATTGCATCATTATTGAAACATAGAGGCTACAGTGCAAGATGGAAACCACTAGTTAGCCACAAAAACAGTATGGCCAGAATATAGTTTGCAAAAAAGTACTTTACAGGTGGCTGAATTCTGGTAATGGGTCTTGTGGACAGAGACCAAGATTAACCTTTATCAGACTGATGGCAAGAGGAAAGTGTGGAGATGAAAAGGAACTGGCCAAGATCCAAAGCATACCAGCTCATTCATGACACCAACAGTGGGGATGTGATGGCCTGGGCCTGTATGGCTGCCACAGGCCCTGAAGCACGTACCGATATTGATGAATGAACTGCTAATGGCAGGAACATCTTATCTGCTCAAATGTGAGCAAATCCCTCCAAACTCATTGGAAGGCATTTCATCCTACATCGACAATGTTCTCAAAAATGCTGCTAAAGTAACATGAAAAAACTAGTAAATTCTTTAGCGGTCAAGTCAGTTGCCCGATCTAAATCTTATTGAGCATGTATTCCTTATACTGAAGAGAGAACTTAATGGACTTAAGGCTGCAGTAGAGGCCTGGCCAGGGAAGATACTCCGTACAATACTGCTACAAAGTATGAAATGTGACTGCTTTAATATATCTACCATTGCTATGTCCCAAACGTTAAGGTGCCCTGAAATGGGGGAAGCTATGTATAAAAAGTGCTGTAGTTTCTACATGGTGAAACCGAAATGCATGCACATAGTTATATTAAAGTCTAGAATATGCACTTTAATCAAGTGTGTATTGTTTGGTTAGACATTTAAAACTATGGAGCACAGGGACAAGTGAAGGAAAAATGTATTTTGTCCCAAACATTATTGAGGGCTTTGTATACCTCCAACCACTGCTTCAGTTACTTCTTGGTACAAGGGTCAAAACACACTTGGCTCAGCAAAGAATGGATGAGCCTAATGGAGATGATATTGGTCTTATAGATGTTCCCACTGAGTAATCTAGAAACACTAGCATGTAACAAAATGCCACAAAGGTTTAAGAAGTTGACTGAAATAACATGCATTTCGAATACTACAGTTAACAGTTTGTATAACCAAAATGTCCAGCACATATCAAAGAATGGACTCTATCTCCAGGAGGAAATATTAATCAATCACCAAACCTAGCCCTAATTGAAGTTAAAGTGTAATCCAATCCAATCCAATCCAATCTTAACAGTCCAAATAGTCACTGACAAACTTAAAGTTGCTCCTGGACATTGCACATTATTCTTGTTAAAGTTCATGTTTGCAAGTTGAGAATTATCTCTTGCACTATGCAAGTAATTTAGGTCATCCCATGTCCTTTTTTTGCCTTGTCATTTATTGTTGAACATTTTATGATGTACCTTGGCTGATGGTTGGGCAAGCAATAAAATTTCATAATCTGGTACTTTTATGTACACGGAGGATCGCACTCAGCATCCCTGGGAAGGTCAATGCCAGGCCCCTGAAGAGGAGGGTCTGTCTGTTAGTTGAGCCTCAAATCAAAGAGGAGCAATGCAGATTTCTTCCGAGTTGTGACACTGGGGTACAGTGGTAGCTCTGAGGCTAGTGATCAGAAGGTTGTTGGTTCAAATCCTCTAGGCCAGGGGTGGGGATCCTGTTCCATGGAGGGCTGGTGTGGGTGCAGGTTTTTGGGATGACCTCTCAATCAGCCAATAACAGTGGGTCTCCAGGATTGTAGTTGTGAACCAGTTTTATTATTGGCTGATGGAGAGGCTATCCCAAAAACCCACACCCTCACCTGCCCTCCATGGAACAGGTTCCCCACCCCTGGCCTACAGGATTTGAACCAGCAACCTTCTGATCCCTAGCCTCAGAGCTACCACTCCACCCCAGTGTCACACATACAAACACATACCGCCTTGAAAACAGTTATACAGTAAACTCAGATACCAATGATAAACAAACTAAAAAAATAATTGCGATCTGGTCAGAAAAACAAAAATATCAGAACTGCATGACAAGGAATTTTAAAAATATTTTGTTTTATATACTAGGACAGTACACATATAGCATGCTGTCCTGGCAACGTGATTTTGTTATAAGGAATATTGGGATATTTATAAAGCAAAAAGGAGTTCATAAATCTCTCTCAAACCCATCTATGAGTGATTTAAACAGTAAGGATGAAAATGATTATGATTCTCTTGGAGAATGCATGCAGCACTCATGCAAAAGCAGTGGAGGTATACTTTAAACTGTTTTTAAACATGTTAGATAATCTATGAAAGGAATAATAATGAAAATTGCAAAGCTAGCTAAAAATGTTGTAGCGAAACTTTAACTCCCTGTGCTATAATTGAAAAAAATCAGAACTGAAAGTAAGAAAAAGTCTAATCTTAATCTATCTTACTAGTGATGTAAGAATTGCATGTGCATAACATGTGATGTTGGTATTAATATTGTACATTGTTCAGCCCTAAAATACACTACAGCCATTTTTTGAATTCAGTACAAAATAACCCACCTCCCGTTGTGATATTGTTGTGATGTCATTTGGTCACCTGTACCATACTTCAAGGTGGAAAAGTCAGACTTGTTCCTGGTGGGTGCTGGACTCCATCAGGGGTGCTCTTTGTCACTGATTCTGTTCATACTTTTTGTGGACAATTCCTAGGCACAGCCAAGGGGTGGAGAGGGTCCACTTCAGTGGCCTCAGGATAGTGTCTTTTCTTTTTGCTAATGATGTGGTTCTATTTGCTTTATTGAGCTGCGACTTCCAATATGCATTGGGGCAGTTTGCTGCCATGTTCGGAATGACCAGAGTGAGAATACACAGGAAAAGGGTGGATTGCCCTCTCCAGGTTTTTAAGTTGAGAAGTTTAAGTAGCTTAGGGTCTTGTTCACCAGTGAGGGAAGAATTGAGTGGCAGATCAACTAGAGGATCTGTATATTTTCATGTAGGATGTCATAGTGAAAAGAGAGCTGAGCCAGTAGGCGAAGCTATCAATGTACTGGTTAATCTACGTTCCTACCCTCACCTATAGGCACGAGCTTAAGGTAGTCTCCAAAAGAAGTCCCGTCTCTCTGGGGAGGTGCTTTGGAGCATGTCCAACCAGGAGGAGACCTCGGGGCAAATCCAAGGCATGCTAGAGAAATATTTCTCAAATGAACTGGAAATGCCGTGGGATTCCCCTGGAGGAGGTGGATGGGGAGAAGGAGGTCTGGGCATCCCTGCTTAAACTACTGCCCCTGTGACCTGGACCTAGATAAGCGGCAGAAAATGGATGGATGGATGGAAGGATGAATTGAGCTGAAATCACCAGAGTAAGAACCTAACATTTGTGAGGCCTAATGAAATGCTAAGGTGCAGGTGCAGTGCCTGTAGAATTATGATGAACAAACTCTGACCTAGGGAATCTGTTTGCCACAGCTGGGCTGTGAACCACACTAGAGGGCTGCACCAGAATGAGAAAAGCACTAATACCATGGATATCAGTGATAATCCACTGTAATGGGGGAAAAAACAATAGAAAAAAAATTCCAGCCAAAATAGAGATGATCTTTATGGTATTCCAGAGTGGATGGTAACACCATGGTAATGGTAATGAAATTGCTCATATATGCATATTCTTATATCTACTATATTAATTATATTTCAGTTTGTTGTTTTAAATTAATTGTTCTCACCCCAACACCACCTGATGGCACTGTCAAGTGAGTAATTTAATAATTAAGGCAAATATGGAACTGTTCGTTTTGCAGAGGACAGGGTGGGGATGATTTTGGTGCACGCAGGGATAGGGTGGGGATGGTTGTGGTGCACGCAGGGATTGGCTGGGAATGGTTGTGGTGCACGCGAGGACTGGGTGGGGATGGTTGTGGTGCACACGGGGAAGGGGTGGGGATGGTTTTAGTGCATGCAAGGCCAGGGTGAGGATAGTTGTGGTGCACGTGGGGATGGGGATGGTTGTAGCGCATGCGAAGACTGGGTGGAGATGGTTGTGGTGCACACGAGGACGGGGTGGGGATGGTTGTGGTGCAAGGGGGGATGGTGTGGAGATGGTTTTGGTGCACGCGGGGATAGGGATAGTTGTGGCACACGCAAGGACTGGGTGGGGATGGTTGTGGTGCATATGAGGATGGGGTGGAGATGGTTGTGGTGCACGCGAGGACGGGGTGGGGATGGTTTTGGTGTATGCGGGGATGAGGTGGGGATGGTTGTGGTGCATGTGAGGATGGGGTAGGGCTTGATATCATCCCAATGCAGCTCTCTAAGCTGTAAAATTCAGCCGATTTTCCTGACTGAATAAAGTGAATAAACAGTTATGTACAGTTAACAGTGTAATCGGTGGAAATTTTCTGGACTGTTCCCTCCAAGCTTGTGGGCTCTAATAAACAAACAAACAAATAAGTAAAAATTGAAAAGTATAATAAAATATAACATAAAATATAATAAAGACTTCATTTAATTGTATGTAATATTTATTATATCCTGATCCGTCCCATTTTCTTTACATTACTCCAGAGTCATATCGTCACTTTTAAATCCTTTATTTAAACTCTGTTTGAGATGGGCATCAGTTTGTTAATGTAGCTGCTTGTCTGGCACTCTCCTCCAAAATGTCATAACTCACTATTTATTGTTATACAAATGTTTATATTATTTGATATACGTTTATATAGAACGGTGTTGGTGGCCAGTTTATGACCTCCTATGCTACTTGTTTTCTCATATACCTTTGTAGTAGCTTTTGCATTGCTTACACTTATATATGTGCATGTCCCAAAAAGGAAGACACTCACATTTTTCTCATTGTAAAGAATAACAGGAGATGATAATTTCCAAGTTAGAGTTATGGTTTGAGATCATAGAGGGCAAATTTCCTCTCCAGCTGATTATGTTGGCTGGAGATACAGCACCTTCCCTTCATACTTGAAAATCAGTATGCCTTCCATGTTACAGTGAAGACTATTGTAGCAGTGATAGCTATGCCAGTTAGTTCTGTTCAGGGAATTCTTTCATGCATTCACCTTCATTAGAGAATAAATGGTTATGAACAAGGACGATAATCTTTTATTTGCTCTCACTTCTGTTTGCTATCCTCATAAATTTCTTTTGTTGACTTGCACAAGGTAGTGCTCAGGATCAGGGATTTTTTCAGAAACCAAGAGATAACACTTTTACAACTTCTTAAACTGATTACTTTAATTTATATATCTAGTGTTCTATAAGAACAATTTCAGTCTCAAGTTTCAATGTTTAAAATTTGTTGAGCAATTCAGAATATTCATTTTAATTCCTTCACATTCCTAATAAACAAAAAATTAGCCAAAATAAAGTACATGTATGCAATTCACTTTAAGACCACTAGATGGAAATGATGGTCCTCATGTATTACTGATTGTCCTATTGACATCTACTGTGAATAATTACTTAGATGGAATGATTAATATCTGAGTTGGAAATGTAATTGTGAAAGTCAGATGATAATGATAATAAATATTATTAATTCCCTCCATTGTTATATTTGTAGCACAAATGGCAAGACTTAAACCCTTCACATTTATTTGTCAGACATTATTGTCCAAAATGTCAATTAAGTGTAGAAACCATGGGAAACCCAATAAAGTCCCAGCCTCCTCAATCAGCAAATTGCTCTACCAAAATATCCACCTTGTATAAATTGGCCCTTTTAAATACTAAGCCACACAATACAATATGTGTTAAGCTTCGGTATCAGCATACTGCTGTGGAATACGTTTGCTTAGATTAAGTTTTCACTTGGTGTGCCATTCGTACCACATAATACCACTATGATAGACTGAACTCTGTAAATATAGATTTTAAGATTAAAAATTGTTTCTGTGAGTGGGAGTGATGGCTAGTTACATAACAAAAATAAATTAAAAATAATAAAGTTTATAAATGTGTGTGAGATCAGTTTGGAAAAACTATAGAACTTATTGTCTGGGGTAGTTACCTTGCCCAGCTTTTTCAGAGTATTTAAACCATATTTCATCAGTATTACTGCTATGAGTCACATATTCTACATTTTTTGTGCCAACGGTGGACCATGAACCTGACTGACAATGCTCTTGTGCAATATATGTTTTAATTGTATTTACTTCTCAACACGCATTTCCCCAGTCCACCATAGGTGGCAACCAGAGGGACTGTGGTTGTCGGTGAAAGAGTAGGACTTTTGTTCAGCACCACCTAATGTTTCTGGCGATATTTTAACAGCCTTATTCTTTTTATTGATAGACTAATTACTAGAAATATGTCTGAATGTCGCCTGAGCCATTTCCTTGTTTTCCAGATGGTACTGTTTGTTTTCACCTATAAGCCCTGTTAAATGAGCACAATTTTGCTATGTAAATATTCTGAGAGAAATGGTAAGCAGATTACTACATCTATTAATGTGGCACAGTTTATAAATCAGTTAATATATTTTGAATAATTCAAATATCTAAAATTTTTTAAATGATTTAAAACTGAATTAAAACAGGATATGAATTTCCAGCCATAGAACATGTGAGCATTACCCTCAGAAATGTTGCAATGCATTTTAAGACTACAACTTCATTATTTCTGACTTATTCATTATGTTAACCACTGTCAACATCTTCTGTTGGTGACATGAATCACAGTGACATGGCAACTAAACCACTTACAAAACAAGTTATTGTTTTTTTTTTTAATTTAAATTAATAAACAAAGTTGGTACAAAATATACCATTCCTAGCTTTTTTTGCTGAACATTTTTAAATTACATTATACATGAAAGCATAAAACTGCCTCATAATATATTCCTAAAACAGTGAACATTTTAGTTTTATATTTCATTTCAATGCACATTTAATAAATAATATAAATAAATCATAATGACACTTTGATGATGTCATTGATCCCTGTGGGGTAATTCTCTCTTTACCCACAGCACATACAGGCCACCTGCAGCTGTGTCCGTGGAGCTGGGGGTTAAGGACCTTGCTCAAGGACCCAAGGACATGTGATTATTCTGCCGAGGCTGAGCTTGAACTGGTGACCTTCTGATCACAGGCACAGCGACTCAGTCCCAAGTTGTTTATTAGGTTCCGTCAAGTTGATGTTCCTGGTGACCACATCGGCAGCATTTATACTGTGCATTGTGTATCCTGTGATGGAGTGCCATCCTGCCCTTGCTGCACCCTGCCCTGTGTCCTGTTTCCTGGTTTACTCTACACACTTGCCAAGACTTTTAATGGTTACGAAGTATGGAAGATGGGTGGATGGATAGATCCCCCTCCCCCTTATTTTATACCCTTGTAGATGTGAAAGGCACAATGTGCGTTGCTTCCTTGAGAGGTGATCTCAGAGTACACATACTGCCATATATATTTTCAAGTGAACTTTGCCACTTTACTGCTCAGCCTAGTCTTTCACAATTATGCATGGTAATCAAGATATAAATCATTCAAGAAATTGGATGTTCGTATTTCAGTATAAGCTTTTGTCTCACTTCCTTGTTCCTTAATATTACTCACTTTTAATCACTCCACGTCCACCTATAGGTTGTTGAATGGATGGATGAAGTTTCATATTCATCCAACCATTCACTCACTTGTCATTTCAAATGCCTTTGAAAATCCCCCTTTTCTCATAAAGTTCTGGGCAGAGCTGACTATTTTCTTGTATTTCGTTCCATAGTTTCTATCATTCAAATCCACTAAAAACTGTATCCACTGAATGAGGCTGGTATTTGTGGGATTAATTAAATTGTGGGAATAATTAAAAATGTGTTAACTGTGATTTTAAAAACTATAAAATGGAAAAATAAGTATACTGTAAATGCCTTAAAGTAGCATGAAAGGGACTATTCAGACTGTTTCTCAGTGTTTCCTGTGCTGGTCTCTTTCAGACCTGTTTAGCTGCTTCAATGTTCACTCCCCCTTTCTTTTCCTCGAGCTTGATTCATCTTTAACTACAAACCATACTTAACTATAAACCAGTGTAACACATTAACTAAACATGAATCCAGCCGTGTAATTTAACATGAGATGACTAATTTTGACCATCTTTTTGAATTTATTATTAACAGTTGTTAATGTATTATACATTATCTATTGTTTGTTTTGCAGATGTGTCCAGTTGATAAGACGTCATCCATAACAGCGATGGAAGTAACAGTATATTGAAATTCTCAGAATTCCTTGACAATGTCATTTGGTTGAATTATAATTAGATCTACTAATAATTTATTCGATTGATGATTTATATATCAGATATGTGTGGCTTAGTATCACATATGCACAAGTCACAAATAAGTCACAAGTCCTAACTTTCAAGTCAAGTCTCAAGTCATGTCAATCCTTAGTAATTTCACCATCAGTAATGGATGATAAATGTAATTGTGAATAGTTCATAATAATTTAATGCACTCTATCGTAATTAGACAGTGGCAAATTTATTACTAATTATTAATACCGTGTTAATATTCCATCCCCCTATGTAAGGGTTCCTGTAATAAACAATTCAAATAAGCAGAAAAACTGGCATAATTCCCATTCTATTTTAACAGTACAGTATTAAGCAATTCACATTTAAAGCAATTCCAATGAAAATACCGACTTAAACTCACAGAAAACTTATGAAAGAAAAAAAATCTCTAAAGTCTTTGTCACACACACTGTAGGTCTGTTGACCAATGAGTATTTCACAGAACTGACATTTAGCTGTAGCTGAATACTGAAACTTAAGTACTCATCATATCTGTACAGTTATTTCTCACGTGTTTATAAATGTTTATATAGCCCTGTTTCCATGAATACGTTAAGTAGGCTATCTGCAAACATCACAGTTACCATAAAGGTACAAAATATGTTTAACATGATGTTTTATGGCAAAATAAATGCATGTGTTTCACAAAGTTAATACATCAACTATCCCAATAAGCACCACCCAGGAGGGAGTGGTCTAGCGTCAGCTGCTCAAGTGCTCAAAACCTTAGCTTGAAACACCTGGACCTGCTTCACATTTCACACCGATAAGAAATAGGAGACGATCAGAGAGGATTTGTCACAGAGACAAAAAAGAAACTACACTAAGCTGATTTTTTTTATTTTGTTTTTCTTTTTAAGAATAAAGTTTTTGTAAATTATTTACGTTTTTTTTTTTTTTCTAAATTATGAATACCTTAATGCTCTTATTTCACTTTGCATTAGTAACAACGATTTATGGACAGACCAGTAATACAGGTAAGCATGAATTGTTAACCAATAGCAAACTGAACGGGCAAAGAAAGGGCAGAAAAAGGAATTGTCAAGAGACTGCTTTACATTACATGATTATCACTAAATGTAAAGTCTACTATGTCATTGTATAACATTTTCTGCATGATTAACCTATGTGTGTGTGTGTTTGTGTTTTGGAAGGGGGAGGGGGATTACAAGCACAGTTTTGTAACAATGACTACAGTCCGCTTAGAGTTCCTGAATTTGAAAGTTAAATTTGAGCCCATTTTGAGACCTTTGACCATTTCAGACATACGACATAAATACTCTGCCATTTGTGAGGGGCCACCAGTAAGCACTACCATAACATATTCATCATCATAATTCCAGATAATGTACATTTTTGAATCTGTATATAATTATGCTATTTGTTCATATACTGTAATCTTATTAAACATTTACATGAGTAACTATTTCAAACTTTCAGACAGTTCAAATAAGGCAAAAGAAGAACGTCCTTTGTTACATTTTAACTGATCTAAAATGCATTTGAATAGAAGCAATATTCAAATATTGCAGAAAAAAATAATTGTAATGTATCATTTTGCTCAAGTGCAAAAGTAATTATTGAAATGATTCAATAATTTTAGTCAATCAAAACAAGCCAAGCAACAATGTTAGTATTAACCACATGGTTTTACTTATCAAGGAATATGTTTTATGCACATGTGTTTCATACAGAGTTTAAGATGGAACACTGAGTCCATCTCTTTAAATTATAATTTACAGAAAAAGCATTATGATCAAATCCCTTTATAACTATAGGGATTATTGTAGCTTGTTAAACAAAAAAGCATGTGGTCACAGATTTGATTTAGCAGTGGATTGTTTAATCCACTTTTAAATCTGAGCTGTCTCCATGGCAATGAACTTTTACGTCACTGCTGACTGAGCATTAAGGAAACTTTCTTGATCATCAGCATCAGTGGGTATAATCAGTGAAGCATGCCTTGTTTCTAAAGCACCAACTCCAGTCCTTTGCTGACTTTCAGACCAGAGTTTTAAAAGTTACCAACAGTGTGACCTTCTTCTGACCTTTTTTCTGTGCCGCACTGTTATCTGAACTTTTATTAGTTCAGGAAACAATATATTGTCATTATCACATTTAGACTTTTATTAGTGAGGTGTTTGACAAGTGAAGAAAAACCAGATAATGTCATGATGCATCGGGCTGGAATTGTCAAAGAATGCTGCAGGGAGCATGAGGGATCATTTTCACACATGAATTGGCAACCACAGTTGTGACCCTATTGAAAGTCTTAGAGATGTGCTATACAAGATCTTGACAAGAAATGAATGCAAGTCTGGTTGGAAAAAAGTGTTGGCATAATCATGTGGAAACAGTACATTGACAAATGTGCACCCTAATCAAAGCTAAAGGTGGTCCAACAAAATATAAAATTTTTTGGCCAGGCAGTGTATATTCATGAAACAAAAAATATAGCTCCTTTTTAATTTTTCTGTTTTTTTTTCTTTTTTACAGAAATATAGTGATGGGTATTTTTTAAGTTTATTCTTTATTGTTGATGTCATTGTTATTTCCATTCTCAGTCCTCGCTTTGGGGCTTAATGAAAACAGAACCCAAGGTAATGCTGAAGCCTCAGTCTTTGAACAATAAGTGTATTATTTTGAGGCTTAGATCTTTCTGAGTATTGTAATGATAACCTCATATTGTGTCAACAGTGCTGTCATGCCATGTGAAATACAGCTGAATTATTTGGCATTGTACAACAATTGTTTTTAGTTACTTAACAGACACTTACATATCTGTTTAGAGAGCTTGGTATTGTTCCTCAGGATTTCCGGTTAAGGCCTCAATCAGTGTCCCTTTCCAGCTTCAAATCTTCAGCTGCTTTACCTGCTGTGCGTAGAAAAGCTCGAAAAGTTTTAAGTGGGCTGTACTGTTAGCTAGACTGCCTGCCTGCCTGTGTGTCTGTCTGTCTGTCTGCCTGCCTGCCTGTCTTTCATCCCTCAGACAGCAGTTTGTCTAAGAAACAGATTTTACTATTAACTGTTAAACTGCAAAATTGAGGTGTTTATAGGACATTAGGTCTCCCACACAGAAGGGAATAGCAGTTTCATTAAGTCTTAATCATCGAAATTGCTACATAGTAAAACTTCTCTTATTATGTTTCTACTTTAGTTAATACAAACATTATTTGCTTTATTATTACTGAATGATGAACTTGGATAGATACTTTTGAATGATTCTTTTTTTTTTTTTTTTTTTTTTTTTTAAAAGAATAATTGTATTACATATGACTGCCTGGATGTTGAATGCATTGAATGAACTCTTTGGGCTTTTGAATTTTATTTTGAGTTTTATTTATTACCAATACAAATTTTGAACATAATTAGTACAATTACACCAGTGGTTCCCTCATAGCTGGTTTTAAGTCAAACAAGCAAGACTTAGATATGTTGTATAAAGAGCCCTTGGTTCCTTAGTTAATTGAATTGGACAGGCTTGTTTGTCAGGTGACAAGTCTTAGAACTGATACTATAGTGCTGTACAGAAAGCGTATTAGAAATGGAAATTAACATGACTCATTAGTACCAAATATACTAGTAGGGCAAATTTACTTGTGGTTTGTTTTCAGAATAAGAGGCTATAGCTTCATATGGTCCATTAAAATGAGCATTCAGACTTTTGAGAGAACACAACCTTCGTCGATGATATTGGAGCAAGGAATACTGCCCCTCTACAGGCCTCACAGGATCCTCTATATGATAGGGAGTCTCAATCAAAAAGATTATAAGCGTTACTGGCTGCATAAAGAATGTCCTGGTTTCAGTGTCCCCCTCTCAACAAATAATTCATTGAATGTGGCCAGTATTGGGAGAAATGTGAAAGAGGCAGGAACAATGCTGGTATTGCAGGGCTTGTGGGACTATGATCACCATACCTGACAAAGTCAGTAATTCCCAAAGGCAAGAAGAAAAAGGGGTCAGACAGGAAAGTGTGGGTTAAGGATCCAGAAGAATTTGTATTAACAAACCGGCAGTGTGGTGCAGTAGGTAAATGGAAAAGAAGTGTTGCATTAAATTGACTGTACTATGATAACTGATGACTTTGACGGTGCCCTCCATTAAAAGGTATTTTAATATCTGAGTTGCAGCTATTCAGCTGAGTAGACTATAACATTTGCCCCTTGCTCTCTCAGTGTCCTTTAATCAAAAGTTCAACACTTCCTGAATGGAGAGAAGTATTTCAGGAATTCAATCTAATCCTTCTGTGCAAATTGGAAATGTTTGCTTGGCAACGGTGGAAGCTGGCATTAATGTTGTGTAAATGTGTGATACATCACTATTAGTCAAACTCAACTTAAAGTTCCCATATTCATGGGCAGTTAAATATTTTGTTCCAAGCAATATTGTTTTAGAATATATCTAAGAACCACTGGCAAAAAAATCTGTTTTATTGATTACTTTAAAATTAAACTTTTCCTATGAAATTTATTTCTTTTTCCATAAGGAAAACTCCGCCCAAGCTGTAGTCTGCTTGCAGTCTGTGCTCTTTGCAACATCTATGATATACAGTATATTGGACACAATAGTGTCATAACAATATTATTAAATAGTTAAGTATTCCAAAAAAGATATATGGTCTAAATGTTCCCTCAGTTGTTTTGTAAAACTACTTTTAAGTACCTCAGACGTACCATTCTTTTCTGTTTTGCCTGTATCAATATGACACACGTAAGTTTAGTTTGTGTCTGTGTACATTATACACTGTGTACACTGTGCACAGGAAGTGTTAGGTGGCTTTTGGTACCAGGCATTTCACAAACTGCTCTTAACATTAAAGTCTGCTAAAGTGTACTTGAGCACAAAGTGTTCATGTCCTTATAGTGACCTTACGTGGTCAGCTCTTTAGCTCTAACAAGTTTTTACCTCAGGGAAATCTTATGGCGTATGACTCAGCATTTAATGCTTTCATACACTCTCTTTATATTTCCAGGTACATCATCAAACGCACATTTTCTTTATTGGAACTGAAAAATGACTCTCCCTGCATTTTGTTCTGCACTTGCTAGACAAGAGTTTAGTCAAATGAATCTTTAATGTCCCCAATGACCCTCTATTATTGGTTTGAAGGTGGGGGGATGGATGAATGGAATTTTCTAGATCTACATTTTTTTGCATATACCCCATTTTTATGTACATTTCATAAAGACAATATAAATCACTACCTCTTGATTTTACTGTAACTGTTTTTAGAAGCTCCTTATCACACTTTCACTTCTTTCAGTTTGACCAATGGATTGTGTATAGTACACAGTGTATCATTGTTAATTAAACTTATCAAGATTATACAGTTCTATTGATGTATTGCTTCTCTATTTGTATGACTTAACATATTGCTTAACAATAACTTGATTTCCTTATAAATAACATCATTAATCAATTCATCTCTCACCTCAGGGGGGACCTGTTCAAGCCGGATGGGTTGCATCTGAACCACAGGGGAACCAGTGTATTGGGGAGGCGTATGTAGTTCAGGAATGTTTAAACTAGGGACTGGGGGGGCAGGGAGATTAGTTACGAATTTATGTGGGGAGAGACGGAAAGCCCGAATAAATATTAAAAGTGGGCACTGTAAAAGACCTACCATTTGTGGTCTGTATTTAAATGCTAGGAGTATTAGAAACAAAATTAATGATTTAGAGGCTTTAATTTCATCGGACACTGTGATGAAGGTGATGACGTAGGGGTTGCGTGAGAGGGGGAGAAAAATGGAAGATGGAAAAGAAGCCACGTGTGTACAGTGCTCTGCGCGATAAACCGAGGCCACTGTAACGAACTTATTCTGCTCAGCAAGGACTATTTCACCATCACACCCAACCCGGCAGGGTCGTCACGGAGATGTCCGTGTTGCATAAATAAAAAGACGGACACAGTTTCCGGGAACCATCAGCGGGATCGGTTTATCTCGCAGAGCACTGTACACACATGGCTTCTTTTCCATCTTCCATTTTTCTCCCCCTCTCACGCAACCCCTATGTCATCACGTTCATCACAACACTTACGACATTATAGGAATAACTGAAACATGGATTAGTGACAATGATGATGAAGAATATAATATGGATGGTTATACATTGTTCCGTAGAGACCGGATAGGCAAGAAGGGAGGTGGTGTTGCAGTATACATAAAAGAAAACTTGCAGGCAAGGGAGCTCACTG
>JAODJW010000094.1:30750323-30763808 GCA_026777045.1 Hyperopisus bebe
AAGGGGGGACATGATCCAGGTCTATAAGATTCTAACGGGTCTGGATGCTGTTCAGCCTAATGGCTATTTCAATATTAGTTTAAATACTAGAACTCGTGGCCATAAGTGGAAATTAGTGGAAGAACATTTTAAAACAAATTTGAGGAAGCACTTCTTTACACAGCGTGTAGTTAGAGTATGGAATAGTCTTCCCGCTAGTGTAGCGGAAGCTGAAACCCTGGGTTCCTTTATATCAGAGCTAGATAAGATTTTAACAACTCTGAGCTATTAGTTAAGTTCTCTCCAAACGAGCTTGATGGGCTGAATAGCCCCCTCTCGTTTGTAAATTTCTTACGTTCTTATGTTCTCACTCTGATGAAGAAAAATTCTTCCTGATGGACTATGTTGGTACATTGTGTTGGTGTGGCTGAAGTCTAAACAAATAAATGTCTGATAGATTCAGGATTGAGTTTGTAGTTTAACATTCATAGTCTGACACTTCTTTCTATTAATAGGAAGTGGTTTTATTGTGTTTTTTTACTGCTATTATAGGGATAACTCTTGTTTGATAATCTGCAGAGGATCATGCAGACTGCCATGTTGGAGAGTGAGTGAGAAAAGAATGAGTGATTTGTTTTTGGTGGAGGGCTGCCCTGGCTGGGATGGACCCCACAGATCATCATACACATGACACAGCCATCTATGATCCTATCAAAACCTGTATGGTTTGGGGACAGGGTGGATCCTCTGTGAGAGGGAATGCTCTGTGTCTGTGTGCAAGCATATGTGACATTTACCCTGGGGAACTTCATAGTCCAGTGTAGCCCTTGAACACAATGATACTATTTCCATATTGGCTTAAAGCACAATATGCTCGTTCTAACAAATAGGGAAGCATCAGGGTTTCAACCTATTGATTATTTAGAAATGAAGTTCTGTTTCAAAATATCAGTAAGATCTTGATCTGAAATTGAATTTCCTCCAGTTATTTTAGCTGTCACCGCATGGTTTTGCTGAGCTAGTTTCTCTTCATCTATCCATAATTGTATGCGGACCTTGCTATAGGCAGTGTGTGTCTTGTGATTGCATGTAGACCCTGCAATAGGCAGTGTGCGTCATGTGATTATGTGCAAACCCTGTGATAGGCAGTGTGTGTCATGTGATTGTTTGTCGGCCCTGTGATAGGCAGTGTGTGTCATATGATTGTTTGCGGACCCTGTCATAGGCAGTGTGTGTCAGGTAATTGTATGTGGACCCTACGAATTGCAGTGTGTATCATATGATTGTATGTGGACCCTGCGATTGACAGTGTGTGTCATGTGATTGTATGTGAATGCTGCAATAGGCAGTGTGTGTCATGTGATTGTTTGGAGACCCTGCGATAGGCAGTATGTATCATATGATTGTATGCAGACCCTGCGATATGTAGTGTGTATCATATGATATCATGTGGACCCTGCGATACGCAGTGTGTGTCAGGTGATTGTATGTGAACCCTGCAATAGACAGTGTGTATTATATGATTGTATGTGGACGCTGCAATAGGCAGTGTGTGTCATATGATTGTACGTGGACCCTGCGATAGGCTGTGTGTGTCAGGTGATTGTATGTGAACCCTGCAATAGACAGTGTGTATTATATGATTGTATGTGGACCCTGCGATTGACAGTGTGTGTCATATGATTGTATGCAGACCCTGCGATAATCTACAAATCCACAATGACCCACTTAACACAAATGATTTAATGATGGATGCATAATTAGACAGTTATCGTCATCATCAGGAGCTTTCTTCATTTCTGAGGTATCCCAAAAAAAAATGAGGAAAAAACTCTTTGGTAAAGATTCCAAAGGTCCCAGTGCAAAACTATTTATGCTTATGCTACACACTTTCAGGGCGTGGTTCATTGTGGCTAAGAGACTATTTCAAAACAATAACATTCTTAAATAGAACATGAGCAGCCTGAGTAGTCATTGTCTTAGTTTACAGGAAGAGCAAAACAAGTCTTAGTCACATTATTTTGTCATAGTCATGGTATTTTCCTTGGGCTGGCACAGCTAAATGTTGTCTTAGCAGTACATTCTACACATGTAAAGCTTCCAGAAATAAGTTTGGATTGGGTCATTCCATTTTAATTCAACAAATTTCCAAGTTTTTGCATCACCATTTTCTTTTCATGAAATTTGGCATGCAAATTACACACACACATTCTCTTTGAGATATGGTGCCTTTTCTACCCTGCTGTTACAAAAAAAAAAGAAAAAGAAAAAAGCTACATGGCTTAGTCATGGCTTGTTTAATTTTTTTCACAGTATCAACAACTTCTATTTGACTACCGGCTTACGTTTCTTGAATGAACATGGATTGTCCTGCCTGTTGCAGGAAAAAAAACAAAGAACAGAGCAAACATAGTAATCATAATAGCCACTATCGTCTTTCCTACGAAAAAAAGTAAACTTTTAAGAGCCTTTTTGCTTCAGTCAAGGCCCAGTTCAACATTGCTTTGAGGTAGATCACACCTTCAAATGCTGTATAAGGAGCAAATGTGCTTTTTGTTCCTGGGTAGGCTTTTTGGCCTTAAAAGTCTCACAAGGTATAAGTCAAGGTAGGAATTCATTGTGGTTGCTCAGAGGAGACACTGGTCATTTTTCTTTACCATTCTTCTTTGCGGAAACTGAGGAGTGTTTCTGGTGTGGTTTCTGTTGGAAGTTTGCCTTCATCCTCTGCTTGTGAGTATGCTTCAGGCCAGGTGCACACCTGGTAATGATTGTTTTAACAATACACTCTCATAAACCATGTAAACCAGCTTCCCAGCTGCTCGGAGGAACAACCAGACTGTTTGGCTTTAGCTGGTTCTTTTTTAGTTGTGTGAGACCTTCCAGTTTTAATTTTAAAAAGCCTTAGCTTCAATGGTCTTATCCAGTCCTCCACCACCAGCCATGGATTGGAAAGCCTTATTCAGGGCTATCCTTGGATATAAATGTTTATGCATTTATGGAGAAATTTAATGGAAAATACATGGATCCATCCATGAAGCCATGAAATCAGAGTGGCACAGAGCACATGACAGTGTCATACTGGCACTGTGTAATGTCTGCAGTCCTAAGTGTAGACTGTAAGTTACTATTGTTGGAAATGCATTCACACACAGTGTGCGGTATTCTTCACTGCTTCAGATGTCTTTGAGCACAGTGCAGAGTCTGAAATGGTACTCCACTGCTCTGTGCATATTAGGAACGCCCCTTGTTCATTGTAGGCCAAGGGCTATCAGTACTCTTGGGACTAATGCTCACTGAGTTGAGACTGGACAGTCAACAACTACAATGAAGCCTTGTTCTGTCCTGTGGAGACCCTTACTTTCAGGACAATAGCTGCTGGATATATGAGGGGGTTGAGGAGGGGGCCACAGATGTTAGTGCAGGGGGGTTATCACTCATCAGTCAGATATCCAGTTTCACACCCAAATTTTCTGCATGCTTATTTGCTACCACTCTGAAAATTAGTGAGGAGTCATGAGGATGGAAGTGGGGGGTCACGTGGTCCAGATTAAATTATGTTCTGCTCTGGATAAGAGTCTGTTATTTGGGCACCCCTCTTCCGCATATTGTCCTTCTTAAACTAAGAGGCGTTTCCTGTACTGACCAATGACGAGTTGATGCTGCTGCTTCACAAAGTGCAGTTGGGGAGCTGTTTTACTTTATGGCCCAGGTGATATGTCACTGCTGCATTCCCAGCTGTTCCTGAATTGAGAGGGAACTTGGGAGAGGCGCTTCTGCAAATTTGAACATTGGCAATAGAAGAGTTTCTATTGCTACTGTTTTTCACAGTAGTGAATAGATGTCTCTGCCTCTTCCTTAATGATCTTACCATATAGTGCTTGTAAATTATGCAACAGTGTTTATGGAGCTGATATGCTCTGTTATATAATGTCAATGTAATCAGCGGAATTTTGTTTACAGCCATTATTTATGCACTAATTGTACCGTACTTGATATCAGGCCTCCTCCCAGCCTGGCTGTTACCTTAATCGCATCTTGCCTTATAGGTATAACAAACCAAAAGGGTATAAATAACATAATATTATTACATCTTTATCTGACTCCTGTTGCCCTTCCATTTGAAGCTGGAACCACTGACTCAGTGACAGTGAGTGCCATCCAGACTGCAGTTCCCCCAGAATCTCATTTGATGACATCTCGCCCTACAGGCAAGTGCCATAGTATTTTTGGATTTTCTAGTGTTATTCTCATCTTAGATGGATATAGATAACTTTGAAATAAGATACCCTGAATCAAGACATTTCTGAGTATCGCACATGCATGTATTTAAAAATGTATAACTTGTACAACTGTAATGTATAGGACACATTTCTTTTAAAAATGATTCTGTGCCCTTCTTTGAACAATTGTGAGGCAAAAAGGGTACTGAGAAGTAACAGAACCCCTTTGAGTTACTAAATAAAGAGAGAGAAATCAGTGATGGTATCTGTTTCGTGGCTGACCAATGAAAGAGCACACATGTATAGACAAGGACAGGAGTGGGCTGAAACACAGCCAAAGAGAGCTGTGGGAATGTTTATATGTCCTTCCAGTCTTCAACGACCCTCCTCTTTGCATATTGTTCCTGCTGCGTGACCTGCGATGTCACATTAAGCTTATGAAAAATGTGGAAATTCCTGTGCTGTGTTATTTGTTTTTGTATTGCCTATTTGCAGTACCCCCCCTGCACACACACACACACACACACACACACACCAGTATAGAACTTCCACCCTCTCTGGGGGACCCAGGCTGACTACTTCCACCCGTTGTGGTATCACATAGCATTATCCCATTCTTCTGTTCATATATATATCCATCTGTGTGTGTCTGTGTGAATTATGTTTATATTACATTGTGGGGACCAAATGTACCCCACAGTGTAATAAAAAAACAGTTATTTTAACATTGTGGGGACTACAACAAAGATCTGTGAATGTAATCAAATACACTAAAGTTGTTTGGTTACTTATGTTTAAGGTTAGTGCTTGTTAGGAGTTAAGGTCGTCATGTTGGGATTAGAATTTTCCCCATAGGAATGAATCAAGAGTCCCCACAAAGATATAATTACAAAGTGTGTGTGTGCGCATGTGTGTGATCATTGCCTTGTGTTGTGTTTAATGTGTCCTTTTTACCCTTTTTTACCTGGCAGATTCCATTACGACAACGGAAAGTCGAAGCAGCCCTTCTGCCTCCTCTCCAGTAGTAAATGACACTTCCACTGCTCCTTACCACTCCTCCTACACTGTTACTGATCCTGGCAGCCCAAATAGTATTACGGTCACCCCCACACTAACAGAGGAGACTTCCTCTGTTCCTGGACCAAACATCTCCAGTACCATCCAGCCCAATGGCACAGAGACAAGAGAACCAACCAGTGACACCAATAACACCAGCAGCACAGAAACACTGACATCGTCTCCTACAGGCTAGTGTCCTACTGCATTAATGTGGCGACATGACATATCCAATCTGGATGAATAAATGACAAGTCTGACGAATGATTTTTAATCTTTATATATGATTCTTTTTTAACATTCAGGTAGTAGTGAACACACCACTGCAACTGAAGACAGCAGGAGCACTCTCCTTGATTCCAGCACCTACAGTACCATCCCCACCACTTTCACAGATCTGACAGAACCAACCAGCACTGATCTCATCAGCAGTACCGAATTATTTACTGTTTCAGGTCTATCCCCTGCCTTACCGTTTTAGTCATATGACATGCCTTGTCTGTACATATTTATGCTCTGCCATTGAGCTTGCTTATTTTTGTTTATTATATTTCATGCAAAAGACACCTCAATCTCCACCAGAGACAGCACCTCTACTCCCTCACCAGTAGTGACCAAGACCATCCCTATCACCACACCGACCACCCTGGTCCACTACACTACCACCCCCACAGTTCCCTCAGGTGGTTATCCTGCCTTTATTTAATGGCTAGCTATCAGTTTGACAGGACTGAGGGTGGGAATGCTGTTTCACTAGTGGCATAATCTCGTTATATTACTCTATTTATGTGGAAAGGGACTCTACAAAAGTGATAAACACATTAATTAAACTGGACGTGCATCTGCCTAATATTTATCTAGGATACACTTTGCATAATGAACATGAATATCTTTTTGAAGCAGACTGTATTTTTTATTTCCTATCAGGATCTTGCTTGTCCAATCCTTGTCCTTCTGAGAGCAACTGTGTGGACCTCTATGAAAATTTCACCTGCCAGTGCCTCTCTGGGATGTTCTTCACTGGGAGCAACTGCATAACTGGTACATGTTCATGCTAGATTAATTAGTTAATTAACGTCATTATTTGGAAGTATACAAAAATGTGATCTGTACAACTAAAGTATGAAAACACCAGTAACGAACTTGTCCCATTCCTTTGTTTTTATCATGTTCTTCATCAGAATCAGAACTCACTTTAACAGCCAGGTTCACCTGAATGTACTAGGAATTTGTCATGGCAGTATTGGTACATACAGTCATACACAGCATAGAACATAACTTAATAAAAAGAACAAGAATAAAAATAAAATAGGTTAAATAAAGGGTGGTACAGTGGTGCAGTGCTTAGCACTGTTGACTCACACCTCTGGTGTCAGGGTTCAAGTCGCCATCCCAGCTCCTTGTGTGTGGAGTTTGCATGTTTTCCCCATGTTGTTGGGGCTTTCCTCCGGGGCCTTCAGTCTCCCTCCATGATCCAAGCACATGCTCAACATGCCAAGGCTAGAGTTGCCAAATTGCCTGTAGGTGTGAATGGTGTATGTACCCTGTCTTGCCATCTGACCCTGGGTTATTCCCTGTCAAATTAGCTTCCAGGCTCTGGACCCCTGTGATTGGCAAACAGGTGTAGAGGATGGATGGATGGCTTTTATCTTTAAGCAATGGTGCAATCAGTATTTAGTCAGTGAATCAGTATTTACAAAATGTGCAGTGTCCCCCTAGATGTGCAAGTTTAATGACTGATTAGAACCAGGTTCTCATGTATATACAAATAAATAATGTTATGGATTAAGTATAGATGTACATATCAAGTATAGATGTGCATACTTGGTGCATCACCAAGTCTCAGTCATGATGAACTGATTGTCTGTTATTGTATGTTTCTCCCATTTGTATTGCAGCTAAGGTCTTTCCTGGCATCCTTAATTTGACAAATTCTGAGTTTAATACCCAGATGTCTGACACAAAGTCAAAAATATTTAAGGAGACGGCACGGAACATCTCAGAGACGGTATGTACTGCGTTCATACACACACACACACACACACACACACACACACACACACACACATATATCTCCACATTTAACTCCTGTATTCCCCTTTATGATCAATGTTCGATTAAAAATAGTATGCATGTTTTTCTGTCTGTGTTAGGACCAGCTAAAGTGTGTGTCCCTCACTATATTCTACATTCGAGCTGTTTGTATTTTACACATACCTCACTTTTGCAGTTTTTAAACAGATGCATATGAAAATGTTTCATTTATTATCATTTCTCCGCTTTGTGGGGAGCTGAGAGGGTATGAATGGGTGACCAGTGAATTGTGCACTGTAGATGGCAAAGGTATTAAAGGACAATAAAGGATATGTGGAATCCAAAGTCATCAGCCTCAAGTGAGTAACACTTGACTTTAATTGATGATTGTAATGTTATTAATCCCATAATAGAGGTACTTCAGTGGCAGCACTTTATCTTTTTTTTAGTTAATGGCTGCTTGGTTAAAAAAAAAAAAAAAAGGTATTGCTGTCCAGAAATCATATCATGTATACTTCAGGTTGTCTGGCAGCGACAATTAGGAAATGAGAAAGTATATTGTTGATCTGGTGCCTGTGTCTGCAGGCGGGGGAGTGTCATCGCGTCTCTGGAGAATATATTTGCCCACAACTCCTCCATCACGGAGAAGGACATCAGGGAAAAGATAGATAATGCTATCAAGAACAACACTAATTACCCACTTCTCAAAAATGCAATATTCTCTGGTGAGAATGATCTCGGGATTCATGAAAAATCAGTGTGGAAAAACAATGTTTGAGTAGTGCTGGCCATATAATAAAATGTTTCAGGGATTCGTGGGTGTACTGATATTCAGAATGTCATACTGGACGATAAAAAGCTGCTTTGGGCTTAAAACTGACATTTGTTCTGTTCTATTCTTTGTTCCCCATTGATTGTGAAGCCACAAGTGCATGTGACTCTACTCTACCTTATTGTGACAATGATACTACCTCTTGCAAGTTTGACAATGGAATCGTCTCATGTTCCTGTCTGGATGAATATGTGCCCTTTTTGTTTTCATCAAGGACCTGCTTAGGTTAGTTATTAATAATATTGTTACTGTCCTACTATGTTTAATAATGTCTTCTGTCCATTCCCTGAGTGTTATTTGTTTGTGGGTGTGTTGATGGGCCAGAGCACCGGGGATGTGGGTACTGTTGTAAGATTAACAAGCTCAGGACAAAGGTTCCAGCGACCCATAATAAATTTGTGTGAGTCTTGTCTGATGCATGCTCGATTGTGCAAGTGGTGTTAACATGTGCAAACCAAGTAAGACTGTTAGCACCATAGATAGGGCTAAATTCCAAGCAATTAAATGACAGCAATGTAAGTTATCAGTCTTTTAACCTTTTGGACTGTGTTACTCTGATAGGAAGATAGGGTGTTTTCTCTGGCCAGTTGTTTAGTGCAGTGTTTCCCAATCTGGTCCTTAGGGACCCATAGCCGCTCTACATTTTTGCCCCCTTCAAGCTCCCTGCCAGACAGTTCACATTTTTTCTCTGAGCAAAAGCATGGCCTGTCTGTGGGTCCCCAAGGACTGGATTAGGAAACACTGATTTAGAGTGTAGTATCTTCAGTAATGCCTCCCAACAGCACACTGGCAGGGCCCCGTCCAGGGCAGAGAGTAAATGAGAGCAGGTCAGACACACCACTGCTTCATCCCTTGACACTGGCACACATACAGTCCTCCCTTGTGTATTGGTTTATGGTATTTTTCTGCAGCCCTTAAAGTTTCTATGGCTATAGAAAAAGAATGGAGTTTTGTTTGTTTGAGGAGACAGAACCAGACAAAAAGGCATCATTTAGATGATTATATTCCTGGATTCCAACTCTTCCTCTGCCAAGTTGAGACGCCACCCTAACCTCATTTGCACTGTATTTCATAGTCTAGGCTCTCAACTTAATTTTAAGTGAATGAATTAAATTAAACACACCTTTGCACGTGTGATTGGGATATTTAATGGTGTTTTGGGTGTTTTCATACTTCGTTTCATTCTTTAAAGCGAACTCAGATCAATTAATCAGCATTTTTTGCATATATGTGAACATGCCAAAGGAACTCAGACCCCTTTGAAATTAACCAAACTGAGACCACATTGAGAGGTAGTCTCAGTCCAGTTCGCTTTTAGTTTTTGTGAACACAAAAAGAACTGAGTTCCCTTTCTGTTGGTCCACTTCTGGGACCACTTCTAGAGGTCTGAGTTTGCTCCTTTAAAGAGCACTATATGTGAAAACACCCTTAATCTGACTCCTTTGTGGCTTCTCTATGTAGCAGCTGAGTAATGTGGTATTATATTTACAGTAAGTGTTAGGCCTGTATTACTGGTGTGATGTGTAACTAAGAAGATTAATTAGACTGGCAATCTGGCAGTTGTTCAGCACATATCCAGCTATTGTTTTAGCTCTGTTATGTTTTTGTTTCCACAGCTTGCCCAAGTGGTCAGAAAGCCGAAAATGGGAAATGTGTTTCGTGAGTACTGACAGAGCAAATTGCCAGTTTTGAAAACTGGCTCCACCATGTGGCAGTGTGGCAAAACTGCACCAAGTGCGATATTTAGGATTTTTTTGTACTAGATTATATCATACACTGACAACCATAATAGTCAGGCATGTATGGGGGATTCTAGGGTGCTTTCTGTAATGTTCTATTTTTGCCTTTCAGATGCCCCTTTGGTTATTCAGGATTCAATTGCAGTGACTGTAAGCTAATATTTCTGTTTTTCTTTGAAGCAAAGCAATGTTTAAGTGTTCCCAGTAGTGTTTTGATTTATTTAAAATAGGTGCTCCCTTTTAATCATTTCAATGCCTAATATTTATATAGCAAATTCATTATTACATTTGAGGATACCTCTTTAGTGCAGTATGAGTTTTAACTGTATTTTTTCATCTAACAGTGCCAGGAGTACAGCTTATCTATTCCCTGTTCTGCTTGCAGCCGCCTTGCTGGCAGTGGTGGTGATCTCCTGTGTCTTGGGGGGGCTGCTGCTCTTCACACTGCTCGCACTGCTCATCATCTGCTGCAGGTGCGTCCCCAGATTCACCCTGCCAACAGTTGCTTTGTCTCTGCAGAACATGACCGCATTTCTACAAACTCCTCCCCTTTTCTTTGATCTCAGCCCTTTGTCTTTCAACCTCTCTAATTATCATTAAACTACACCCATTCTCTTGAGCTCGTCCACCTGTTTTGACCTCCTCCCCTAGTTTTTAAACCCCTCCACTCATTTTTGCACTCCACACCTTGTATTTGAGCTTCTACCCTTGTCTCTGAACTGTTCCCCTTGGCTTTGAGTTCTTCCCCATGGCTTTAGGGTCCTCCTTTTGTCTTACCCAAAAGAGGCCATGTGATTCTAACACTGAAATATGCACTTTCAGGACTACGAGTAAAGGTCATAACTATGGCAGTCCTTACTCCAGCCCCAATGCTGCTGAGCCATGGCCTAATCAGGGAATCCCTAAGATCCCACGGGCCAACACCAACAACCATTGGGAGCGCCCAGAAATGGAAATGACAGAGAATGGCAACACACGGCCCATGGCTGGCAGGGAACAAGAGCCAAGCAGACGGGTAAAAAGGCAATGTTTCTACTGTAAACCCTGCAGTTTGATTTGGAAGTATGTGCTGTTCATCTGTTGCTGAGTGGAAATTTTGGGCCCATGTAGTACTTTTTTCACAAAACAAGCTTCAGTGTTGAAAGTTAAAATATGAAGTGTTTTGAAATGATTTTTCAGCAGCCATTTTCAGAACAGAGCTATAACCTTCCCAAATAATTCCAAATTCAGCCTCCCTAAGGCATATCAAAGGGTTTTTCATTATGCTACTGGTCTCTGTACCCCAGTACTACAGGTTTAGTTCAGTGAGTCATTGTCAAATACCAGAATGAGTCTGAAGGAATGTTAAGATTAAGTTAGATGGATTTGATTGATCCCAGGGGGAAATTCTGGTGGATACAGCAGTGAGATCATAGTGGACAGAAGCTGCATATAGTGCCAAAGTGCATAGACAGTATCCATAGAGCAAAGACAGTAGATATTTTTATTATATTATATTTCTCAGTTATAGTGTTTATCTGCAGGTAAAATGACTGCAGTTGATGAATAAGGAAGCTCAGGTTAAAGAACTCTAGCTGTTAGCCTATATTGCTCAGGCCTCTAACTTTGCCTTTGGGTTCAAGAAGAATTACAAAGTAAATGGCTTATTCCCTGCAGGGCTACTATGATGACCTGAAGAACTTTGCAGGCAGAAATACTTCAAAGTACTCCCACCTTGTACAAGGCCAGGAAAATCCATATTTTGTTCATGAGGATGAAGATGGCAAGTAGAAGCTCATCAAGAGTGGCAATGCTTATTGCAGAACAGCATCTCTTTGCATATGGAGCATCAAGCCTTCCTGTAGACCTTTGCATGGTAGTGTGAATAGGTTTAGCTTGTGTATAAAGTGGTAGGGAAAAACTTGGTATTCTCTATCATTTCTAAGGGTAACATTTAAAATCTGCAAGTATTCTTTCATTGGAATATGTTTTAAATATATCTTATTCCCATAGCTACGTTAAAGGTACTTTTTGTCACCCATAAAAAAGTTTTGTAATGTTTTCTTCCCATAAAGTAATTATTTTTAAGAAACAGCAAAAAAGCCAACTCACACCATTAGATTTTATCCCATTTCGAAGCATGTCTCTTGATTTAGAGCACAACAATTTGACAAGATTATGAGCAGTGTTAATAAGACTCATAATAGCAAGATGTTCTTAGAGTTAGATAACAAGATTGTTAAATATAAATATTTTTATTTATGGATTTTTTTTTATTCTGAACACAACAAAAATAAACATTATCAGACAGAAAGCTTCCGGAATCAAGTGTTTCCAAGATGTTTTGGGATAACTTAAATCAGTGGGGAGTGTTTATTTTTTGCACTTAATGCATTTTTTTTGTTTTATATGTTTGTCTTTGTATGCTAAAATGCTTCAGTTTAAAAGGTGCAAAGATTCAGTGCAAAGTGCATTTTTTTCTATTTGATATGCTAAGATTCCAAGGATTCGGCATCTGTAAAATTTAAATTTTATATGGAATAAACACCATCTGCCAAGTAAACGAGATGCTACATGTAAATGTACATATACTGTATTTATAACCTGCTGTTTTTAATAACAGTAAAATATGCAGATTAAAACAAATTATTTTAATAACCTGTCTTTTATTTAATAGCATAGTAAAATAAAATGACCCATAGAGTGTATGTAATTCTGATCCAATAAATTGCAGTAATTTACTGAAGAAAAAACATTGAAATCATTAGCTACAGTGCTGTGAAAAAGTATTTCCTCATTCCACATATCTCACACTAAATGTTTTGAAACTACACACAGATTTTAGGCCATTTCAAATAATTGTATCCATCATATGACCCATGTGAGCAGGATTTGTGGTTCCATCTGTTATGGCATGTTGCCCAAGCCATAAAGCAGCACAGTATCCCCACAACGTCAGTTCCTTAGATGTTAGTTGGGGTTCTTTTGAGATTACCTGGGTGAGCTGTCAATGTGCTCTTGGAGGAATGTTGATAGGCCAGCCACTCCTTGGAAGACTCAACTCTTGTTCCAGGTTTTCTCCACAGCCGTTACTGTGGTCTGCTGCAGTTCCAGAGCCTTAGAAATAGCTTTGTAATGCTTTCCAGGCTGCTTAAATTTCTTTCTCATCTCTGCCAGAATTTATTTTGCTTGCTGAGCCCCTTTGGTCTGTGTCACATAGCTGAAAATGTTCTATTTATGGGATGTTTAGATTCAACAAGGCTGGTGATAATCAGGGATGGCCTGGGTGTGTCTAGTCTTATTGAAGCCAATTATCAGTGACATTTAACAGGTTACGTTTTCATGCAGGGTCAGTTGTTGATGGAGAAATGTTTTCCTTCAATAAATGAAATGGGCATCTCTAACCTATACAAATCAATGCTCATGTTGTCTGTATATTATTTTTATTTTGAGATCTGAAAGAAGTGTGACAAAAAAAAGAAATCAGGTAATCACAACACTATGATAAAAATATCTAAGAGAGGTTATGTGGCACAATGGGCGGAGCTTAGTGGGGGCATTGATGACAACATATGTGGTTGGGTGTGTCCCTTTATTCTGATTGGTCCAGGGTCGTGTCCATTTATGATATCAAATGTGCTTGACA
>JAODJW010000094.1:30801942-30814098 GCA_026777045.1 Hyperopisus bebe
CTATATGAAATGAAACTCTACACACTACACACTATACACACTTAAACATGAAAATCCATGAATATATGAATCTATAAAATCATACAATCGTTATAGGAATTGTAGTCCAATGTCATCAAGTTTGGCCCCATCTTGTGTTTTCTGTGTTTGATATTAGTCCGTCCCAATGTTGCCGCTGTTTTTACTACTGCTAATTTGCAGAGATTTGCAGAAGTCACTGACATGCTGTCATTAAAATTTACAGTGACCTTCACAGCCACACTTTATATTTATATTCTGCCCAGGGCAGAACGTACTAAAAAACAATGCTTTTCTTCTACATCAGGAACCTTATTGTATTTTCCCAGCAACAGAATGTCACATGACAAGTACAACTCTTGAAACCTGAAAAAGGGTAAAGTAGGTATTCATTATGAACACCTGTCGTGTACGTTTTTTTTACAGTTCAGTAGTTTAATTAAGTAATTCATTACCCGCTTACTTACAGAATCTTTCCCTAGCATTCTGCTTTGTTAGTCCTATTTGCTCTGTAGAAAACAAAAGGAAAAAAGAAAAGTAAAAAAGAAAGTCAGGAGAGTGGCCTACTTTTATACTGGCTGGTGTGCTAGTGTGTTTTCAGTTTTATTTGAACTTGAAAATGCATTGCATTGTAGTTTTCAAATTGACTATTTTAACTAGATATTTTCTCTTTCTTTGACTCCAGCTTGATCCTGATGTGATGAGGATCTTGCACTTCAGGTTCTGAAACTGCAGTATGCACATTCTTTGAAGACCCAGAAAATGTAGTTGAAAAGCAGACCATTCTAATCCACTGCGCCAATTGTTTATCTGACATGGTTGAAGCTTTCACAGATGAGAATATCTTGCATTCCAATATAACCATAAGACGGGTCCTAGAAAATGGTGAAGAAGAATCTGCTGTTGGAAACGGGGTAATCCAAGATTGTCTTACAGATTTTTGGAATCAGTTTTATGAGAAGTGAACCTGTGGGACAACCTACAAAATTCCAACACTCAATCACACCTACCAGGAAAGAGAATGAAAAGCTATTGCAAGAATTTTTGCATATGGATGGAGATTTGGCTATCTACCAGTGCAACTAGCACCACCCTTCTTAGAAGAGGTGTTGTCTCTTCCATTGCAAGAGAGCAGTCTGATGCATTTTTTTCATTTCATTAGCACAACAGAAATGGATGTGTTAATGGAAGGGCTTAATGATTTTAAACATGCAGACAAAGAAGAAATACTCAGTGTACTGTCTGGTCACAATTGCACTGTCATGCCAACAGAGCAGAATTTACAGTGAATTTTAAAAGAGGTTGCACACCAAGAATTGGTGCAACAACGAGCATACATTATCAAATGCTGGAAGCCAGTTCTAAGAGAAGTTGGAGAAAGAATTTCTATCAGTGGACTCCACAATGTACTGTTGGATCTCAAACCTAATGCAAGAAAAGTTGCCAAATTCATCAAATTACCAACCAGCATGTCACAACAAGAAACTACCACCTCCAACCACCTGTTATGGTTTGTAAGAGAAAGGGATAACAGAGAGCTCAGTCTCTTTCTGTGTCATTGCACCCGATCAGACTAATTCTTATCAAAGACAATCACTGTGACATTCCGGGAAATGTCTGACTTTGAGAGGTACCAAATTACCATGCCAAGATATTTATTTTGAAGCAACTTTGAATTTAGGTTATTCATTTCTCGTGAAAAGATTTTTTTAGGCATTCACTAGTCCTTTATTTTCTGAGTTTCTGAGTACAGAAATGCAATGTATACAAAATTTCTGTTCCAAGCCATTCTGAAGGGAGACATATCTGTCAACATATATTTCACACTGCATGTAAGTTAACATTTCAGTTATCCAAATTATGAAACTTGTTTATATTTTGAATTGGGTCAACCCAAAACTTACATTTTCCTGATTGAATCCTGTTTAGGGCTGGGTAATAATTGGACATTATTGGATTATTTTTTGAGAAATCAAAGAAATATGGTTGACAATGTTTTTGGTTCAAAACTACCATTATACAGAACATTTTATTTGGCTGATATTGACTGATATTACTTAATGAATGCCAAAAAAACATAACAATGATATTAATGGGTCAGTGTTTTTATTTTAACATCTGAATTTTTTTTACAGGAAATCATTTCTATGTTTATTAAAGTTGATGGAGTTTCTTCCAATTACCTGTTTCAATAAATAAAAATAAAACTGATTTCATGACAAAGCTTATGTACTTACAAATTGAGACCTGCATTGTAGCTTTATCTATATGCCTAGAAGTTCTAATAAGAGGTCTGACATCTTTGTAGAGTCTTAGTGCCTCGGGACCTGTTCCACCTTTTTCCAGGCCATTTTCCTACATGACCAGAACACAAACCTCAAACAAATCATGATCACAAGGTATGTCTGACTTCCAGAGGCAGATGTCTTCCTGGATAATCACATCCAGTTTTTCTAGATCTACTTGCTGCAAGTAATCCCTTGACTGAAAAAGTTCTGGAAGATTGTACATAAGGAAGGGTCTTCCATGACGCAGGTCACGTACATTGCAGGGTCTGATGCAGTGATTGTTCCACATGTTGACAACTGTCCAACTCATCCTGCATAACACAAAACATTGAGGATTTATAAATAACTATACAAACACACAAGCGGAGTACTGACAAAATACTGGCTTTCTCATGGAGCTGGATACATGGAGTTTAAGAACAAGCAGCTATTCTCAAGCCTAAGTGGATTTCATTATTTAGAACACTGATCAGGAAAAGATCAATAAAACTGCATATGTAATAGAGTGGTCCCTTGTTAATCGCGGGAGTTACATTCTAACAATAACCTGCAATATGTGAAATCTGCAAAGTAGGATTCTTTATTTATAAATCGAGTATTTTCGTAGAGCATTGGAAACCTGTTTACAACCTTCTAAAAACGTTTTTTTACCATTATTAGAGCCCTCTAGATATGAAATAATACCCTTTAGTCACCATTACTTTATGACTGCAGGACACGGAAGCAGGAACAGGGAGACGAGGAATCAGGATTGAAGGGTTAATTTGGAATCACTCCAAATGCAGGACACATGTGGAACATGTAATATCAAAACGTGAATGACAGACCTGGGGTTATAGACACTGACGTGGACTTCAAACTGAATCAAATTGACAGAAAACAGCTGGTCACAATCGGGGTTGTATATGTGGTTAATAAGGGGGCGTGGCACACAAGAGAATCAGACAGGCAGGTCATGACAATGAGTGAAGCCGCAAAAGTTGAAGCGCGAAGTGGCGAGGGATGACTGTATTTCATAAGCATAAAACCATATACAGGAGTATATTAAATTAGTTAAGAAGTACCTGAATTATTGCAAGGAAGCAAAATTGTATTAGACTCTTGTCGATGGCATCGCCTGTAAACTTGTCTGTTGACTGCAGCTCTTTGAAGACATCCATCCAGTAAGTAGCATTTTGTCTTCTATAGACACCCCACCAACTTTCAATTCTCTGGTTTGTTGGGCTTGTTCCTGGTAAAACACATGGCCCGTGAACAATACTGTTGGTATCTCTGCAGAGAAATTCTTGTAACCTGTTCATGTGAATGTTTTCTGTACTAAAATTGGAACGAATTATCTGCAGACAACCAATTCTGTAAGCAATATCGCTGAAATAATACCTGACAATTACACGTGGATTATTGTTCATAAAGTAAGCTAGCATCCAGATAATGTTCCTTAAAAATCCATCCATGCATCCATTAACAGCTATGCCGTGGGGCTTCAATTTATTGGAAGAATCCGTATGCCATAAGCAGTTAGGGCCAGGCACACTGTAATGTCGTCTCTGCGATCTTCTTCCTCTCCTCTCCTGCATGCCAACAGGATCCAGGGTTACCTGTATATCTCTTACCATTTGCCTAGTAAGGCTCAAGTCATTAAGCCAACATCTTTCAAACATCATCCGGTAACCATTGAGACATCCCGGACTTTCCAGTTGGTTGACAATGAAACTGACTACTCGTTCAGGCTCACTATAATTTCTCCGATGGTATAGCTGCAACTTTCTGGGCCTCCATCTCAAAGGCCTAATTTAACACTAATACGATAATTGTCTCTTGGGACAGTCCACGATCAAAGTAAAATCTGATGCATTGGTCCATGAGGATAATTACGGTTGTGTAAACTTTTTTTTGTTACCACGTCAAGTATGATACAAAACCTGTCCCGTAATCACGGGACAGAGACTTTGGTTATGTCGAGATCATGAGAAAAATAAGTTGTGATCTCGAGATAATGACTTTGGTTATGTCGAGATCACGAGAAAAATAAGTTGTGATCTTGAGATAATGAAAAGAAAAAAAAAGTTTATGTATGTCCTCTACAGACTTCCATACCTTAGTTATTTCAATAAACACGTGAAATGTTTGTTCATGCTCATACGCACAAACACACAACCCGGGGGTCAGGGGCTTTAGAGTTTAACTTTAGGTCTGTGAAAGTAGGATCGCGATGTGTATCCAAGCCCCAAAGCACACTAACTTAATCGTTCACTAACTTATTATGAAAAAACAGACAGAAATAGACTTGTACATTTTAAAGAAAAGACATTAATGGCTTTTGTTAATGTTTAAAGGTATAAAAACTTTAGATGTATTTGTTAAATAGGCAAACAAAAATGTGGTAGTTTAAATTTGTATAAAAATATAGTCTTAACTTCAGGAGTAAGATGAACACCTTACACACACACACACACACACAGAAAAGCCCTGGACATGAGCACAAGCGCGCACCCAAGGGTTGACCTTTAGAGTTTGATAATCAAACTCAATCAAAAAACACCAGACATATATAGTTTACATTTTTTCTTAAAATGTATGAGGATCATTTTGTTATATTAAAATTTTTAATTAGTATAAGTGTGATATAAATCATTTAGGCAATAAGAACTGAGGAAGAACCTAAATAGTCGCTAGAAATGACCGACCGGGCAAGCAGAAGTGTGCTTTCTTATCTCACAAGCCATAGAAGGATGGGAGGGGTGACACATAAGTCGGGGTAGAAACTGTGGAATTAGGCAAGGGGTAAGAATTTAGGATATCATCCATCCATCATCCACTGCTTATCCGAGGTTGGGTCATTAGGGCAGCAGTCTAGGCAGGGAAACCCAGACTTCCCTCTCCCTGGCCACTTCATCCAGCTCCTCCGGGGGAATCCCGAGGCGTTCCCAGGCCAGCCAAGAGACATAGTCTCTCCAGCATGTCCTGGGTCTTCCCTGGGGCCTCCTCCCAGTGGGACATGCCCGGAACACCTCACCAAGGAGGCGTCCAGAAGGCATCCTAAATAGATGCCCGAGCCACCTCATCTGGCTCCTCTCAATGCGGAGGAGCAGCGGCTCTGCTCTGAGTCTCTCCCGAATGACCCTGCGGCGAAAACCCATTTCGGCCTTTTGTACTCGCGATCTTGTTCTTTTGGTCAATACCCATAGCTCATGACCATAGGTGAGGGTAGGAATGTAGATCGACTGGCAAATCGAAAGCTTTGCCTTTTGGCTCAACTCTTTCTTCACCATGACAGACCGATGCAGCGCCCTCATCACTGCTGACACCGCACTGATCCACCTGTCAATCTCCCATTGGCTGCAAACTGCTCTAGTGAGAGCCGAAGGTCACGGTCTGATGAAGCCAACAGAACCACATCATCTGCAAAAAGCAGAGATTTAATCCTGAGGTCACCAAACCGGACACCCTCAATGCCATGACTGTGCCCAGAAATTCTGCCCATAAAAGCTATGAACAGAATCGGTGACAAAGGGCAGTTTGGCGGAGTCCAACCCTCACCAGAAACGAGTCAGACTTACTGCCTACCATGTGGACTAAGCTCTGACACTGGTCATACTGTACATGGACTGAACAGCCCTTATAAGGATGCCCGGCACCCCATACTCCAGGAGCACTCCCCACAGGACTCCCCGAGGGACATGGTCGAATGCCTTTTCTAAGTCCACAAAGCACATGTAGACTGGTGGGGTAAACTCCCATGCACTCTCCAAGACCCTGTTGAGAGTATAGAGCTGGTCCACTGTTCCATGGCCAGGTTGAAAACCACTCTGCTCCTCCTGAATCTGAGGTTCGACAATCCAACGGACCCTCCTCTCCAGGACCCCCGAATAGACCTTACCAGGGAGGCTGAGGAGTTTGATTCCCCTATAGTTGGAGCACATCCTCCGGTCCCCTTTCTTAAAGAGGGGGACCACCACTCCGGTCTGCCAGTCCAGAGGCACTGCCCCCGAAGTCCATGCGATGCTGCAGATGCGTGTCAACCAGGACAGCCCTGCAGCATCCAGAGCCTTAAGGAACTCCGGGCGACCTCTGCCTCAGGGATAGGGGAGTCCACCCCCAAGTCCCCAGACTCTGCTTCCTCCTCATTGGAAGGCGTGTTGATGGCACTGAGGAGGTTTTTGAAGTATTCCCTCCACTGACCCAAAATGTCCCGAGGTGAGGTCAGCAGCGCCCCATCCCCACCATAAACAGTGTTGATACTGCACCGCTTTCCCGCCCTGAGCCGCAGGATGGTGGACCAGAATCTCCTCAAAGCCATCTGGAAGTCGTTCTCCATGCCCTCACCAAACTCCTCCCACACCCGAGTTTTTGCCTCAGCAACCGCCGAAGCTGCATTTCACTTGGCCTGCCAGTACCTGTCAGCTGCCTCTGGAGTCCCACAGGCTAAAAAGGCCCGATAAGAACTCCTTCTTCAGCCTGACTGCATCCCTCACCAACGGTGTCCACCAGCGGGTTCGGGGATTACTGCCGCGACAGACACTGACTACCTTACAGCCACAGCTCCGGTCAGCTACCTCGACAATTAAGGTGTGGAACATGGGCCATTCAGACTCAATGTCCCCTGCCTCCCAAAAACATGGGAGAAGTTCTGCCGGAGGTAGGAGTTGAAGCTCCCTCTGACAAAGGATTCCACCAGATGTTCCCAGCAGACCCTCACTATGTGCTTGGGCCTACCAGGTCTGACCGGCTTCCTCCCCCACCAGTGGAGCCAACCCTCCACCAGGTGCTGATCAGTTGACAGCTCCGCCCCTCTCTTCACCCGAGTGTCTAATGCATATGGCTGCAAGTCTGATGACATGACCACAAAGTCGATCATTGAACTGTGGCCTAGGGTGTCCTGGTGCCAAGTGCACATATGGACACCCTTATGCTTGAACATGGTGTTTATTATGGACAATCCATGATGAGCACAGAAGCCCAATAACAAAACATCACTCGGGTTCAGATCTGGGGGGGGGGGGCGTTCCTCCCAATCATCCAACTCCAGATCTCACTGTCATTGCCCCAGTAGATCAAGAGAGTTCCCAGGATGAGTGCTCTCCAACACCAATTCCAAGGACTCCAAAAAGGGTGGGTATTCTGAACTGCTGCTCGGCACATAAGCACAAACAACAGTCAGGACCCATCCCCTCACCCGAAGGCAAAGGGAGAGTACTCTCTCGTCCACTGCAGTAAACCACAATGTGCAGGCACCCAGCCAGGGGGCAATAAGTATGCTCACCCCTGCCTGGTACCTCTCCCCACGAGCAACTCCAGAATGGAAGAGGGTCCAACCCTACTCGAGAAGACTGGTTCCAGAGCCCAAGCCATGCTTTCGAGGTGAGCCCGACTATATCTAGTCGGAATTTCACCACCTTGCGCACCAGCTGAGGTTCCTTCCCCATGAGAGAGGTGACATTCCATGTCCCTAGGGCTAGTTTCTGCAGATGAGGATCGGACCGCCAGGGTCCCCACCTTTGGCCACTGCCTAACTCGCACTGCATCCGACCCCAATGGCCCCTTCTACAGGTGGTGAACCCATTGGAGGGGGGACCCACGTGCCTTCTTCGGACTGTACTCAACCAAGCCCCATGGGTGTAGGCTTAGCCACCAGGCGCTCGCCATCAAGCCCCACCCCCAGGCCTGGTTTTGGGGGGGGGGCCCTGGTGACCCGCGTCCAGGCAAGGTAAATCTTGGATTCAATTATTTTACGCATCATAAGGAGTCCTGTGACCCGCACTTCTTCTGGTACCTCACCCAGGACCTGTTTGCCTTGGGTGACCCTACCAGGGGCATAAAGCCCCGGGAATAAAGCCCTGGGATCATTGGAACACGCAAACCCCTCCACCACAATAAGGTGTCGGCTCCCAAGACCAAAATATTGTACTTAAATGTAAAAAGCTGAGTAGTTAACTAACATTCCAGATTGAGTGGTCTCTTCATAGGATCAGCTACGGAAACACCCCCACATTCTTGTGCAGCATGCTTCAGTGCTTATATACCATCAGCCTGGATATAAGTATAGGATTCCAAAATCATTTTGTAATGTGATTTAGATTTTGGACATGACCAGACTTGTGCTGAGAAGTGATGTCAGCATAACAGCACTGACCTGAGTGCAACCAGCTTTATATGTAGCTGCTGACTCAGATATGTCATGGACCCAGACAACACCTTCAACTGCAATGGTACAATACACATGCATACACACAATTGTTTTTGATTATATCCACAGATTCTTACAAAATTGAAGATATTCAAATGGAAACCTGAAAAATGTCCCCAGAGGTAAGGAAGTGTCAGATTTTACCACACTTTGGGAACACTTTGGTTCTCTGATGTGATCTATGCAAACTCACCCACTCCCCCCCCCCCCCCCACACACACACACACACACACACTGGCTGTATAATGTCACGTTTAAAAATAATTGTAGCACAAAGCACCTTTGAACTGAATTTACAAAATACAAGTCATACTGTCTGCTGCATGATTAGCCTCATAAATGGCTTTCTAAGGAGCTGATTTTTCCAATGTTCCTTGGAAGGAAATGACTTGGTAATTAACCTCCTTCATTAAGTAGTGGTACTAACTGAGAGGTAACCAGGTAATGCTGGCCACATACATACTGTCCTTCTCTAGAGTAATATGTAAAGGGGAAGTCACAGATAATTAAGGGAAGCCAGGCAGGATGCTTAGGCCTAAGCAAGAACCTAAAATGTGAAATTTGTGAATCCTCTGAAAGCCTAATTTGCAGGACAGTTATGAGGAATGTGACTACTTTTATTTAGATCTTCCATCTCTGTTTCCTCCATCTCCAGCTAGGGCAGATTTTAGGTACGTGGCAGACTTTAGGGTAAAACACTTGGAGGTGGTCATGCTGGGCAACGGTCACAGGAAGCACCTCATTAAAACTGACATCAGTCAGGGCTCCGCCATTACTGTCAACCCACAGCTTGGGTGAATCTTCTGGGAGAGATAAGCTATTTTTGACTAACTCAAGTATCATTTCCTCCCAGAAATCTGACAAGGACAGTTTTTCAAATATCTAGGCGTACGCATCACTGAGGACCTGACATGGACAGAACACATCCAAGCCCAGTCCAGCAAGGCGAGGCAGCGTCTTTACATAAGACAGCTGAAGAAGTTTCGGGTTTCTTCAGCGATTCTTAGGACTTCTTACTCCGGCTCTGTGGAAAATGTCCTGACTCAGAACACCTGTAACAGCCGTATACAGGACATTAAGGGACTACAGAGATTGATTCGGGTGGCAGAGCGCTGCACCAGATATTCTCTACCGTCTCTGTGGGACATTTATACCAGGAGATACCGGAGCAGAGCAGCCAGGATCATCGGTGACTCGTCTCATCCACGCAATTGTCTGTTCCAGCTTCTGAAATCAGGCAGGCGCTTTAAGAGTATTACGGCAAAAACAGAGAGACTCAGGAGGAGCTTTTATCCTCACGCTGTAAGATTCCTTAATCAGGACATGCCACCACTACACCCTGAATATACACAACCCTTGTAAACTCTTCCCAACTGTCACCAACCTGCTGTTTTTAACAATCTGTAACTATATTTCCATCCACCTTTGTTGCTATATTTATATTTATTTATATTTATACTTATGTCACCTGCACTTTAAATATAAAGCTTTATCATCACATGCACATGTACAGTTTTTTCATCATAAATGTATTTCCTATATTAGTACTTCTTTATTACTCTTATGTATACATTTTAGTTATTGTAACTTTCAGTTTATTGTAATATTTTTTACTTTTGACTTATTTTTAGTTCTGTTTTTGATTTGATTTGCACAGTCTAAGGGGTCGTTCAGGGTACATTTCACTACATGTTATACTTGTATAACCATGTATGTGACAAATAAAGTATCTTGTATTCTATCTATCTTGATTGGGAAGAGGGGTATCGTGCTGGCAGGTAGATTGGCCAAATTTAAGAAGTTTAAACATTCCCTCTTCGGTCATGACCCTAGGCCTAGGATAGCCTATGCCTTACTCTGCCCCTGAGGCTAAGGTTAGTGTGGAATTTTTGCATACTTTATGTTTTGGTTCCACAAAAGTATTGCATGATTCCACAGAATCAATTTCCACATCCATGAAATGAATGTGTATCATTCATGACATACATTTCATCCACAAAATGACTTTCTTTCATTCATGACATGCATTTTGTACACAAAATTGATTTATTTAGTTGACAAAATGCATTTTGTGTATTTCACAGAATGTATTTTGTATATGAGAATGGGCAGTTAACACTTGACGCCCCATATTAGCACTTGCCTTTGAGGGAGGGGACCTCAGCAGAAGCCTGTGAGATAATGTGACTGCAGCTGAGAGGGAAGGAGTAAGCTCACAGTTTTTATGGGCAAATGAAAGTTTGTTATGAGTACACTTTCTTTTACATGTAGCTGTATACATGTAGCTGTTTATGAGCAGTTTTTCTGTTGGTCATATCCAAAGATATTATTCCTTTTGTATTGGGGTGCAATAGCTGTATCATTCTGAGCCAACTTGAAATGCCATAATAAGATGGCACTGATTGATGTACAATTATTATGAGTATTGAGAGTCACATTGAGCATGCTGTCCCTGCCCTCTGCATGTGAGGTACCCCTTCAGTGTGAATGTCTTTGAGGACTATATCTACTGCAGCACGCAGAGGCTAGGTGTTCAGGCAGGACACTTGTGGAAGAGTCTTTAAAAGCAAACTGCTGACATCTGGACCCTGGCTCACACAGGCCAGTATCTACCAGCAGCAGAGAAACCCCTCTGTAGGTAAGGGGGGTACTCTTTTCATTACAGGGCTGCATGCTTAGTGGACACTTTCCCCCAAACTGACTCAGCCCTTAACATAGCTGGAGAGTATAGCTTCAGAAAAGCTCCTACCTCCTGCTTATGGTACCAGTTTTTGCTGAGGTTTAGTGACTTTTACTCAGGTTGCAGAACAGTGAGGTGCAAGCTAACAAAAACAAGACAAGGATAAAATAACAAATGCTGCAATATATATTTGTCTTTTTTATTATGGAATAGGTCAGCATTGTGTGGTGGACTTGCATGTTTTACTGTGATTCCTTCAGAATGTTTCCTCCAAAGAAACTGTTGTCTCCAAATTGCCCATAGTGTGTAATTGTGTTTACCATAGTGCAGGGGTTCTTAACCTTTTTGATGTCGTGGCCCAAATTTTACAGTACAAAATGGCCCAGGGCCCATTCAAATATTAGCACTGTACTGGTTTATTGATCTCACCCTTGGTTTGATTTGTATTCAATAACTAAATGAAATCCACTTGCAGTTTAACAGTTTATTATTAATGTGTATGTAAACCTGCACATACAACAATTCATGGAACAAATCAATCTGCATCAAGAACAAATTTAAAGGCTCAAGTCAGGCATATTAACACAAAAATCAGTTAGATTTGACAAATTTTAAATGAAAAGTGAAATAAAGTGCAAATGAAAAAAATGTAGTTTCCTGCACATACAACAAGATGCCAAACACACAACAACTCATGGAACAAATCAATCTGCATAAAGGCTCAAGTCAGGCATATTAACACAAAAAACAGTTAGATTTGACAAATTTTACTTACAAAAAATAATAAATAAAATAAAAACAATAAAATGTGTTGCTAAAATAAATAAATTCAAAATAATATTTTTCAAATTAAATAAGTTGTAAATGAAAATTGAAATAAAGTGCAAATGAAAAAAATATAGCTTTATAATCTGCAAAATAATTTGATAATTGTTTCAGCAGTCTACATTTTTGCATGGCAGAACCTGAAGTTGCTCTTCATA
>JAODJW010000094.1:30840089-30850231 GCA_026777045.1 Hyperopisus bebe
TGAGGCCAACAGAGAACAGGAGAAACTCAAAGACACACATGAAGGATGGGATGACCAGCAACGCCTGCTGGCCAAACAGGGAAGGGACACAGTGAGACAACAGGGGCTGACCCTGACAATATATTTTTTGTTTAATACTTTTATGGTCAGTGCATAATTCCATATATGTTATTTTAAAGTTTTGATGTCTTTTTACTTTAAAATGTAGAGAATAGTACAGATAGATGTGCCCAAATCTTTGACTGGTACAATTGTAAAGATGTCACCTCCAGCAATCACTGCTGTTATGCAGAGTTATATTAGTCTCTACGAGCCCTTGAGTCCTTCTCATGTGCACCTTGTTCTGCAGCTTCCTGTATGGTCAGTGGCCCAAAGTTCATTTTCTGTGGTGTCCAGTCCAGCTGACTTTGGGCCCATTGGGTAGAAGACCAGTAGGGATGGGATGGGCCAGCTTGTAGAGCTTTTTGTCCTATTTGACTCAATTAGGATTCAGTGAGTCTTGACAAAATTTCTCTGTAGGGATTTTAGTTGCTTTGGCCCCTGAATGTTCATCGATTCAACTTCTAACCACTTATCCTGTTGAGGGTCACAGGGGTCCTGGACCCTATGTCAGACCCAGGTGTGGGTGTACGCTGTACAGGATGCCATATATGCAGTCGTATCCTATAGCCAGTTCAGAGAAAGCAATTAATTGAATTGCATGGCTTTGGACTGCAGGAGGAAACCAAAGGAACCCCATTTTACATGAAAAGAATAGTATTTACAGTTTTATTTGGCACAAGTTTTCAGCAGTATGCAGCAGTAGCCTGTTGTGTGTTTCACTTAAAACAGCAAAAAGTACCACCACACCACCAAGGTCTGTTTGCCTTTTTTATCCACAATATCTGCTTTTTTAAAAGATGATGTGGCTGTTGAGGTGTCGATTTCTTCATCAACACTTGAAGCTCCCTTTGAATATTATCAAAACAGTAGCATGTGGCGTGATCAATTAACCTGGTCTGCATTTTTAAGGTTGTCCATTCTTAAAAACTTACCATATGATTGGCCACGACTCACCAGTTCAGAAACCCTGCTTTTGGATGTATTTGTAAAGAATAATCTCATTTGTGAGATATTTCACATGAGATTTCTCAAACAACTGCTTATTCCAAATTATCTACAGTATAAAAGGATGTCATGGGTTTATTTTTTTTAATTTATAAAACATATTCACAATTTAATTTATGTTGTGATTTATATAGCTATTCTGGCTGTTATAGTTACAATTATGTGCAACTACATAACAAAAGAAACCATTTTCATTGATATTTGAAACAAATTTCAATGTACCGATGTTATCACAGTAGCTAGACAAATGTCTTTTTTCGCAAACGTCAACTACTGCAGAACAAAAAGAATTGTGTCAAAGTATTGATTTAAGTTCCTGTTACAGTCTCTCAGCCTGTGTGAGCATTTCACCACATTATCACCTCTAATGGTGGTAATTAGATTTCCTTACAGTCCCACTTAAAGGTGTTTTGGAGGGATTTAGGAGGTGGGGTTCTTAATCATTAAGTAAACTGGGGTGATGAGAGCAGTTTCAGTAATTAGCAATAAGACAAAAACAAGTCAGCTGGAAGAACATACTGATGTTTTGGCATTAGTGAGACCATATATACTATATGGACAAAAGTACTGGACAGCTAGCCAATACACATACAGGAACCTTTATGACTCCCATTCCAAATCCTTAGGCATCAATGTGGAGTTGGTCCCCCCCTTTGCAGCTATAACAGCCACCCCTCTTCTGGAAAGGCTTTCCACATTTTGGAGTGTGTCCATGGAAATGTTTGCTGTTTCGTCAAGAAGAACATTTGTGAAGTCAGGCACTCATGTTGGACTTTAAGGCCTGGCTCGCTATCTACATTCATCCCAAAGGTGTTCAATGGGGTTGAGTTCAGGGCTCTGTGCCAGTCAAGTTCTTCAACATCAAACTCACCCAACTATGTCTTTATGGGCCTTGCTTTTACACTGGGGTACAGTTATTCTGGAAAAGAAAAGGGCCTGCCCAAAACTGTTCCCAAAATGTTGGAAGCAAAATATCTCAGTATGGTGAAGCATTAAGAGTTCCTTTCACTGGGACTAAGGGGCCAAAACCCTGAAAAAAACCACATAGCATTATCCCTCCTCCATAAAAACTTCACCGTTGGCACAGTGCAGCCAGGCATCTGCCAAACCCGGACTTGTCCATCAGACTGCCAAACAGAGATCTGTGATTCAACACTTCACAGAAAATGTCCCCACTGCTACAGAGTCCAGTGGTGGCATGGTTTACACCACTCCATCTGAAGCATGACATTGCATTTGGTGATGTGTGGCTTGCATGCTGCTGGTTGGCCATGGAAACCCATTCCTAGCACACAGTTTTTAATGCCAGAGGAAGTTTGCAAGAGAACACTGGTGACTTTTACACGCTATGTGCCTCAGCACTCCTCGACCCTGCTCTGTGACTTTACATGGTCTGCTACTTCATGGCTGAGTTTCTGACTGCATGACTAGGTGCTTTATTTTATATAGCTCTGGCGATGGATCTAAATCAGAGGTGCCGGAGCCCTGCACAGTTTTTGGTTTACCTTCATTTAACACACCTGATTTAACTCTTTGTGCTAATTATCACAGAGCTCATAAGATAAATCATTTGTGGTGGAACAAGGAAAGAGCTATGCTGCACAGGGCTCTGGCCCCCAGGGCTGGAGTTTGACACCCCTGGTCTAAATGAAACACCTAAATTCTATGATTATCAGGTGTGACCCAATAGTTTTGTCCATAATGCATTTCAGAGGATCACAAGCAGGTAATGTCAAGAATAGTGAACCCAAGTTTATGTGTGGATTCACCTCACGCTGTGCATTTGTCAAGGTAGCTTAGCTTATTATTTAGCTTTTTTAGGTCCCTGTGTTCATGTCAGGCTTAGATATAGGGTACTGTCTGGCTCTGTGAGTGGAAGATCTGTACCTGTGTTTGGAAAACCACAAGTTTGAAACTCCAGTGCTCTTCTCATCATTGGGCTTTTGAGCAAGACTCTTAACTCCTAAAAAACAGCTCCAGGGGCTCTGGAAAACTGACACACCCTGGGTGTTGACCCCAAGTATCACTCTCCCCTGTACATGTGTATGTCCCATGGGACATTAAGAAAAAGTATGGCTGAATAAGAGTTCCTATAAACTTATGGTTATATAAAAAATGCAAAAAAGTATCATCAAATGCAGCAGGTCTAGCTGTCAGTTTCAGTAAAAAATGAGTTTATAGGCTATAACAAGCCTGCTTTAGTCTTTTAGAGAAAGGATGGGACAGTATGTATGAGATATTATATGAGATGTTATATCAAGTAAAACATTTAAGTGCTATAATAAGAGAATAAGCAGAGAAGAGGAATTTCAGAACTCGTGAAGGCAATCAGAGCAAGCTGTGTACTGACCAGCCCTGGTCAGTAACTTCCTAAGAGTAATACTAGTAATACTGCTATGACAATGTTAAAACAACAACTGACAGACACTCATTGGTGAAGCAAATGACAAGTAGACCTGTAACAACCATGGCCAGCACAACTAACATTAAGTCTGTTTTTATGTTGTGCATTGTCACTTTACTTTGCGCAAACGTGACATGACACAAACTCAGTGGTTGCTTAAAAAAACATATAAAGCCTATGTTTTAATGTTACCACAAGGGAAGCTCTTCACACAGACTGTGATGGGGCAGCAAGGTGACCCGCTGCACTGATGTTTAACAGTGACACAGAGAGATCAGACGGTAGATTTATATAATGATTAGTGTGCATGAGTTTGAGGACTGGTTGTACATTTGTTTAGATTGACTATACTCAAGAGAACAAAACAAAACCAAAGACACAACAATCAATCAAATCATTTCATTATGAATCCTGATGTAGCCGTCTTATCTGCTCCATACCCAGGTACCGCGCCTGATCGATGATCGACGCCATGCCAGTGCTTTCCGCAGGTGCAGGTCAGACTTCCTATAACACTGAGCACATGCCACTCTGCTCACCTCACAAATCATTGTCTAATACATAATATTGTTTAAACTAATCTTTTAGGGCCGGTTTCCCAAATAAGGATTAAGACTAGTCTTGGACTAAATTGCTGTTTCAATGGAGATTCACCATTGTAACTCAAAGCTAGTCTAGGCTTAGGCTTAATCCTTGACTGGGAAACTGGCCATTAATGTACAGTATATGTTAATCATTGTTCTTGTGGCTAATGACCTGTGGGAGATTAAATGTACTTAAATGGAAAATTGTTTTCAGGGCGATATACCTTACTTTAATTTCTCAAAAGTGTTTTCAGTGTCTTTCACCTACAGATGAGCAACTAATAGCAAACGTTTTACAGTGCACTTCTTGTGTATAGATTTAAATGCAGAGAAATGCATATGATAGCTTATCTATTTCCTCCTAAATTGTAAGATCCGACTTAGCTGATATTAAATAATACCGGTGCAGTTAATCATTCTAAAATATTAAAAAAAATCTGGATTTTCTTTCAGAGGAGAATGACGTGTAATTAATTAGTGCAATTAATCAAAAACATGGTTAATTCTGTGCACTCAAACCCAGGACTCCATGAGACGCTGGCCCTGCTGACTGCCCAGCTCCGCCCAGATGCCAACCACATGGAGGACATGGTCTTCCTGAGGGATGTCTTCAGTGAGAAGAGCCTCGCTTACCTCATGAAGGCAGGACATTTTGCATCATGCATTTCTCCTCACTGTATTTCTCCAGGCCGGAGACTCTTTCTTCCATATATATACACATTAGTGCATTTTATAATTTCTGTAATCTAACATTGATCTTAAAATGAATGATGGTAAATTTTTTCAGTCCAATGGGGCAGCATGTGGCTCAGTGGGCTAAGCCTCTGTGATTGTGATCAGAAAGTCACCAGTTTGAGGCCAGCCTCAGCACATCTGCAGGTCCTTGACCAAGGCCCTTAACCCCCAGGTCCCTGGATGCTGCATTGAGTGGCTGCCATTTTCAGCCAACTTGCTCTCATCTATAGAGAGTAAAAAGGGAGAGGAGTAAAGAGAATTTCCCCATGGGGATCAATAAACATCAGTTAAGATTTAAAATATCCTTCCTAAATGGAGCTTTCTGACTATATATATGCTGCTTTGTTTTTTCATTCCCCTTTTAGCTAAATATTGCCTTTTATTCAATTCTTTAAATAAATGCCAACAGATTAAACTACCTGTATGATACTGGGAGACATGCTTACAGACAAAATGGCTGTGTCTTTCAGATACATGAGAAGCTGCGACAGTATGAGCACCTCAGTCCCACTCCTGTTCTCCACAGTGCCTCCTCTCTGGCGGGAGATGTAAGTACAGTAAAATCAAAATTTTGTACGTCCATCCATCTTCTGACTGCTTATCCTGCTCAGTGGCATGGGGAACTTGTAGACTATAGACCTGTCGAATACTCTGTGACTGTGACTCTTTATACTCAACCGGTTGGTTGAATCAAAATCTTGATCTGGATTTTTACTTTCTGGACCTGAAATGTCCACCTCTGACTTTCAGACAGCACAGGGCTCAAGGCATGGCTGTGGAGGCTGCTTGGGTAATACTGTAACCTCACACTTAATCCTGCTTTCACTACTGTCACTGTTCTACCCATGCACTGTGGTTCTCATGCGGCTGCCTTTGTTAGGCTACCTGGTGCCTTGAATTTACCTATAGGACGAGTACATATGTGTGAAATGGAGACTGGCATCCCATGCAGGGTGTAGCCCAGCCTTGTGCCCTGTGATACCCTGGTATGCCATGCAGGGCATATCTCTACCATGTGCCCTCAGATTGACTTGCATCTCATCCAGGGTGTGCCCCAGCCCTGGCCCTATTCTGCCTGCCATAGGTTCCAAGTGCCCCTGTCCTCAATAAGCCTTGGAACCTTAATGATGTATGTTACAATGTACTACTCTGCATGTTACTTTGCCAGCAGAACTCCTGTGAAATAAATTCCATAAATCAAAAACCAGTGCAATGCCTGAACCCTAATTAGAACATATTCTTACCAGTCATGTCTGTTAATATCTTAGCCATCTCAGCTATCTCACACCTTACTGTCTAATTCATAGAGGCACCTACTGCAGTGGTAAAATGGCCATTGGAAAGGTGGTTTAAAGCTGTCCGGCAATGGAAGTTCACTGGGAGCAGCCAATGAGGAGAACACTCATCCAAAAAGGCCTCCATGATCCTCATTGATGTGACAGAAGGAAATGTGCTGGGCTCCGGGCCAAGTCAGCGTGCAGGCAGTGGAAAGGGTCTTCATCTGCTGGCATATATGTGCATAAAAAAGGGGCATATAAATTTATATCAGCTTACTCTGGCCACTACATAATGACCACTGGAGCCAGTTATGGGCCATTGTTGTAAAGAATGTTTTACTCAATAAATATTCAAAAAATACATTACTTTTCCATTCCTAAAACACAGGGAAATATTTTTATATACTGTGTTTGACCTAAATTTTTATTTTAAATTTTAGGCTATTGTTAGCAAAATCTGTCTGTACCACATATATACATATAGTACTGCTATAAACTACCATATACTGATTTATGGCAACAGAGTGGAAACAGTCGAAAAATTCTAATTATAAATAATATTTATTATTATATTTAATGATATAATAATAATTTTGGAAATAGATGAATGGGTTTTTTATTTCTGGTGTGTAAAAGATAAAAATTCCAGCTCCATAAAGTAAAGTTTTCCTACTCAAATATTTTTGAGACCTTTTTCTCAAGTTAAACTTGTTAGTAGTCATAATAACAGGTTGAAATTATACACATCCACACATCCCAAATTCCTGGCTTATAAACAGAAGATAAGTGGTATTGATGTTTGGTAAAACATTTGCTAGATTCTGAGTGGGTGTGGCCACAGATTCCCAGCAGAGATGATTGGTTGACAGGTAGCCGAGGAGTTGCAGAGCGGGCCAATGAGCAACGACGAGAAGGAGCTTCTGCAGCTGCTGACAGCTCCACACCTTAAGGTGCCTGCTAACATGCTGACCGTCACCATCAACTCTACAACACTAATGATGATGAGCAGATAATGGGCTCACAGAGCCTTTCAGTGAAACTAAAAGTTTAAATGAATGTCTCTGACAAACATGTTTTTAGCTTTTTTTGTCTGTCTGTAAATGTCTTTGATTCTTTTCAGCAGAGTTCTGTAATTACGAAAGGCTTTCCCACTCAGAACAATTTTGCTGAATTATTTCACTTTTATGGACATATATAACAGCATATTAAATGTACTAACTGCACCACTCACTTCCCTATTTACTGAAATGTCTTTGCCCTGACATTTGCCTCTGTTGTATTCTCTCAACTCTTTGTTCGTCATGTCCATTAGGCTGTCCTTACAGTACACGACACAGTTGCCCAGAAGAGCTTTGACCCTGTGCTGCCGCCACTGCCTGACGACCTGGATGATGGGCTGGAGGAGGAGTCAGTAAAGATTGTGCGCCTGGTTAAGAACAAGGAGCCACTGGTTGGTGTTTCTTTCATTCTTGCCAGCAGGGCCTGCAAACTGCCCACATCCTCAGAACAGCCCCTTTGTATTTTAACTGCATAGGTCTGTCCTATGTGTTACACCATGTAACTTACATAACTAATCCAGGTTTAAATATCTGTCCATCTTCTAACCTAATCCTGGTTAGGGTCACATAGGGGCCTATCCTGGGAACAGCAGGGCGCAAGGCTGGGGTATACCCTGGATGAGAGGCCAGTCCTTATCAGGGCACATACATGCACACATCATACAATAGTAGCAGATAGAGAAGACAGTCAGCCTAACTAGCTAACATTACAGAAGCAGAATCTCTCTTTTCCTAGGGGGCAACCATCCGTCGAGATGAGGCCACTGGTGCGATTGTAGTGGCACGAATTATGAGGGGTGGGGCTGCAGATCGTAGTGGTAAGTAGCCTGTTTCATTCCAGCTCCTGCAGTGTGTGACTAGAAAGCTTCTTTACAAACTATGACAAACTAACAGAAATCAATTGCCTTTAAATATGGATATTCTAGTAGCCCTACACTAAACACTTAATGGAAAAGCAGATTTTTATAATAATATGTTGAATAATAATTCTACAGCCAACACTAATGCCTCGTTTCCACCAACGCAGTGCCAGTGCTGGTGCCAGACTTTATCCCAATCCAGCACTGGTTCCATGCATTTCCACCGCAAAAAAAAATTACCCTGGCACAGAAAAAAAGACTCCAGCACGGCACCACAGAAAAGCTGGGCTAAGAATTTGGCATCGTGATGTAAGCAAAAGTGGGACAGGAATTTGTGTCCAAACCTTCCGTATACCTGGAAAATTCAATCCATAACTGATATAGTGAGTCTGATAACGTCGGTGCTGCAGTGAAACAATTTGTCAGCTTGTTAACGGAATCGTTTTTTTATTCTGAGAAAATGAAAGATCGATCTGCTGGCCAGATTTAATAATGAAGTAGAAATATGTCGCAGGTCGAATTAATAAAATATTTTTAAATTTTTCAAAGTTCAGTTTTTAGCAAACGGGGAACCTTTATGGAGACAAAAGTGGATACAGGCAATAGAGACAGGGTGCAATAAGTCATACTCTGGAAACTTGTTTTTGGTTCTGCAAAATAAATCCAAAAATCGAAACACAGATCAACCTTTACTTTGCTTTCACTTCCACCTTCGTAACGTTTCTATTCTATTCTTTTTTGAACTGGTGGAAACACAGGCTGGTTCTCAAAAGGCACCAAGTGAAAACCAGCCCATCACCGGCACCAACACCAGCTCTGTGTTGGTGGAAACGAGGTATAAGAGATGCAGTAGCAAAATGTGGCTCCCATTGAAATGAACCATTCAAATGACATGATATCCCTCAGTCACTGGAGTTGTATCATTTCATAAATGTGTATTTCAGGAGACTGGAGAGCTGTTTAGCTCCTGTGGTTACCATGGAAATACTATCTGTTTAGAGGGGATTTTAATTTATGCGTGCATGTTTGAGATTCTCCATGAGGGTATTCCTTTAAAGTACTCGCAAAAATGCATTCACAATCATTGAGATTCTCCGCATGCCTGTATTCACATGCTTCACTTGTGTCTATTTACATGCAGATTTGTCCCAGCTGTGAGACGCACTCTATTTGCTGTACCAGATCTTGAGATCTTACTTTTAGTGCAGTGTTAGGAATATAGATTAAAGCTCATGCTCTATTGTTTGCTCAGACTCGCCAATTGATTTTCATAAGATCCCCAGTCTAGGGAAATCGGTGTCGTGCAGTAAAGCAGTTCAAATACGTTACCACAGTAATTTGATCACAGTATTGTGAAGTCTGAGCAGTTGGTAGATGATTGGTCTGATTGATGGCTTTAATTTAACTTCCCGAACAGACCCAGTAATCCTGTAAGCGGCTGGTTATTTGCTGCAGCCAGAAAGCAGGCCCACCCTTTGCTAAACCTCTGCTTTTGCAAATGAGCATATGTTTCTTGGCAGGCCTCGTGCACGTAGGAGATGAGCTGCGAGAAGTAAATGGCATTCTCGTCATCCACAAGAGACCTGATGAAATCAGTCAAATTCTGGTATGGGCTTCCTTCCTTCCTTCTTTACGTTCTTTCTCATTTTGTGTGGCCAAACCTAACAGTATCCCCCAGGCATAGTCCTTTAAAAATGCATACAAACATGTTTAAGTGGTCTGACAGCATGGATTACAATGATCACAAGTAATCCGTAATTGAATTTATTTGTCAGTATAGTTTAAAGCCGCCAAAGCAATTAAGATTCAAAATATTAACTGACTTGTTATAAATTCTGAGAATGAGGAAATATAGGTAATTAACAGCAGTGTGATTTCTCATCCTGCTGCTGCAGTCACAGTCTCAAGGCTCTATCTCTCTCAAAATAATTCCAGCGATAAAGGAGGAGGACAGACTGAAGGAGAGCAAGGTCTGTGATAATATAGGAGACACATGGCTGCCTTCTATCAGCTTATGCTCTACACTCACCTAAAGGATTGTTAGGAACACCTGTTCAATTTCTCATTAATGCAATTATCTAATCAACCAATCACAGGGCAGTTGCTTCAATGCATTT
>JAODJW010000094.1:30883842-30900232 GCA_026777045.1 Hyperopisus bebe
TGTATGAGCAGATTGATAATGGATGTCCAGACTCACCACGGAGGTAACAGGTATGGCAGATGATAACTCGGTGGGTCAGGTTTCTATCTGCGCTCTTGCTCACAGGTTTATGTTCGTGCGTACCCTAGTCTCTAGGAGACGCACTGATAACAGGTTGGTCTTTTTAAAGGCTGGTAAAATAAACAATAAACCTGGCTGGGTTCCTTGACCGGCTCAAGAACATAACTTGTGTGCGAGTCGTCATTAGCGGTTCACTCGCATCAGAGAAACCGCTACACTATGCTTTTCTTGTTTTGTCCGGTTCATTTTGTGTTTAAATGCTAAAAAAAAACATATTTCGGTGTAATTTCTTGGGGCGGGGAACCAGTTAATTGGTTTTCCATTATTTCTTATGGGGAAAATTTGATCAGAACTCGAACTTTTTAGGATTCGTTCCGGAGTTCTGAATGGATTAATTTCGAGTTCTGAGGTACCACTGTACTTTATATGAGAATCCTGCTCTCAAAAATATAATACGCCGAATTCTGCGGGACAAATCACAACATCTAATATTTTTAGCCATTCTATGAAGGCAAGTTACTTTTCAAAATTTACATGGTTTGTTTTCATCTGAATTTAATATTAAACGAAAAACAGTTGAGATTCAATGTACCAGTGGGAAAACCAGCAAGAAATACTTCACTGTATGTTGTACGATGTAGGACTGCATGTACATGATGGATTAAAAAAAAAAAAACTTTATCATCCCGTTGCATGTCCTTGTATCGCCACCTAGTGTTCAAGGCTATTTTCAGTTGGTAGTAAATAATTACTTCTCATGTCTTTACGGAATCAAGTGCAGTTTTGGGTTAAGGGTAATACTGGTTTAATATATCTATAGTTACAGCCCTAACACAAATTTATAGGTACCATTTCATCAACATAAGTTTAACAGTTCTCTTAGCACACAGGTAAATTATGGTTTAGTCAGAAAAGTATGCATGTATCCCTTTAGCATGGTGTTCATTAATCCAGTATCTAACTTGGGGTGTAAAGTCCTCCTCTTCCTATTATTATTATTAATAGTATTATTATTAATAATAATTTTAATAAACATGCACTTTATATGAATCTACAGTTATCTGTGTGTGTGGGGATTATGTTTATATTACATTGTGTGGACTACATAGGGTAGGGTTAAGACCGTCATGTAGGGATTAGGGTTTTCCCCATAGAAATGGAGCCACCCTAAATCACACAAAGATATAATTATAAACCTGTGTGTGTGTGTGTGTGTGTGTGTGTAAGTGGGAGGGAATCCATTATACCACAGAGAGAAAAATCTGGATTGCTGAACGCACCTTTATTTTATAAATGTACCAAAAGTAATCCAAAAATATATATATGTATAAAAGGTAACAAAATTGTCTTTTTTACTGAAAAGAAAGCAGATGGTACAAAGGTCTGAAAATTACACACCATGACAGATCTGTATGGCGTAAATGAAACATATCTACAGAAACAGAGAATGGTTTTCCCAAGCATTGAACATGGCTGATAAACTAGGGAAGGTTGGCATTATCCCTGTGCACAACCTTTGAGGACACCATCACCTCTACACTGCAGAGTTCAAATTCTCTTTTTTCATTTAGCCCACAGGTTGCTGCAGTGCTGGTCAGCCAAAGTTTTCTACAATAAGAGTTGTTTATTAGCATGAGTCCCCCATGAGTCCTACTAAAATGCTACGCCCAGTAAGACGCTAAGGAAAGAAAAAACATTTCAATATACAATTACAAGTATCTTGCTAGTGGTCGTTATCAGTCATATTTTACTCACCTTACAAAATCATGGAAGACAAAAAAAGAACAATTAAGCCCTGAAAGGAAATCATACTGCCAAAAAAAAAAAAACCCTAAAATTTCTTTCATTAAAAAGCAATACTACCTTGTAATAAAGTTAACTTTGCAGTAACAAGCATATGTAAGCAGAACAACACAATATATTTTTGGAATGATTGTGATTTATCAATATTTGCAACCTGAAAATTAAACCTGATTCAGCTTCGATCAGCAAAGTCCAAGTGGTATAAAAGGTTTACACATGCAGAATCTCAAATTTTTGTGTGTTCTGGAAAGACAGACGTATGGCTTGGATTCCTACTTCAAATCAATATCACATTTCACATTTTAAAGTCTCTGGAGAACACCAAACCCAGTTACTATTCCTCTCTTGGCTTACCCTGCAGTGCAACACCCTGACAACACGACAAAATACACCATAAACATTCCAACAAAGTTAAACTACTGACCAAGAACAGCTGGCCTTGTGAATACAACCCCCTACCCTCAACCTCTTACACCATCAAGGCAACATCCTCAGCTCTACGCCACTGCGCAAAGATTTCCTGAGAGTACCAAAGACATGACATTTTTGCATATTTGAGAATGAACCTAAAATTTTTTCCAAATATTGTAAATTTCAGGCTTTTGCAAAGATACTTACAAAAAAAGAATGCAAATGAAACTTTCCTGAAATAGGGAAGAACACCCCTTCACATAAACTGTGCAATAAAACACACCTCTTAACCAAAAGCTATATTGAAAATTTTACAAAACTAAAATTGCATATATGGTAATACCTGTCAAACTTCACAAGTAAACTACGTTTAAAAAATAAGAAAAAATTAAGGACTACTGCAGAAAAACAATTTTCAAAAGTGTATTTTATCACTTCTGTCCAGAGAGAAAAACAAGAGTGCAAAAGGTAAAAATTCAAAATAATTCTGTTTGTTTCTCTTTCACAATATACTTACTAAAACAAACACTAAAAGGTAAAACAAGTTTAAGTGGCCAAATCTGCACAAGTAACACTTCTGTCCAAACTGTTTGTAAATTTATTTACAAACTTTACAGAAGGAAAAAAAATAAATGGAAAGATAAAACTGCAGGTTTTAACTGGTTCCAGTTTTACAGTTTGTGGGGTTCCAGCTTTGATTTCACAACACACTTAGGTGAGATTCCTGGCTTGACCATTTGGTGGCGCTTGCTGGGGGGTGGGGGTGAGGAGAAAGGCCTCGGGTTTCAGGTCAGGCGAATGCCCAGCACCTGCTCCAGCTCTTGTCTCCTCTGCTGCACCTGAAAACAAAACATTAAGTTGTGAGAATGGAAATCTCATCCTTTTCAAATTTAATGACACCAGGGGACCTGAAAAGAACACAAGAACCTTAATTTTACTATGAGACTATTATATTACACTTGCTTTATTTTCTCAGTCTATGTTTCATGAAAGATTACTACACTTAAAAAAAAAAGCATCGTTGTTGTACAAGTAATTAACTACATTGCCCCGGTGTCATACAACAAAAAGGTCACTCTTGGGAACTAAATTGGTTTAAGTTACAAGTCTTTGTGCTTAACTGTGGATTTTCTTACACTAAATCACCAAAACTGAATACAAGTTCCATTTCCCCATTTTTAGGTTTTTAGTAATAATCCTCAGGAGCAAGAGACAAGATTAACAGGATATGCAACAAAATAAGAGAGTAACAGAGCACCATGCTGGCGTATACATCTGCCCACCTTAGAATAGACATAGCGGCCCACAGCCTCCGGCACCCAGGGCGCCTGGTAGAACTCAGCTCTCCTCTCCTCCTCTGGGTTACCAGCGATGTCGGTCATCAGCTAACGCACAAGTGTAGCAAAGTTAATGCTGCGACTATTATCAAACTTTAGCATGTTAGCATGTGAGTGTTTTACTGAAGAATTTCTAGCAGAATTAAGCAAACCCAATATATCAAAATGAAGACAACTGTACATTTCAAATAAAGTTTGTATTTGCATAACCCCTTGAAGTAGATTGAAACTATTTTTATACATGCATCAGTTGCTACCTGGCTACTACACATTATGGTGCAACATAGATAAATGTAGAGATGTATATTATCACAATACCTTGAGGTCACGGCACTGTGACTTGAGCCAGTCCTGGATGAACTCCTGCGGATTAGTACTGAAGCTCAGCATGAAATCCCTCTGTGTCTTCAGTTGATTAATGGATTCAATTGTCTCATGGATCTAGAAGAAATGCAATGAAGCTGTTTAGATTGCTCTTTTTAAAAAACCACTTTCATTATGCCTTTTAACTGGAAAATTGAGTTTTTATAATTTTATGTTTACTTCCTAATTAGGTTTAAATTGATCTACAATTCTAAGGCATTCACTAGGGAAATTCATTGTGATGGACGGAAATGAGCAACACTGGCTGTATTCATTCTTTAAGACAGAACAGATCCACTGTGCATCACTTCATGCCTTCCTAGTCATGAAGTAGGGGGTACACTTCTCCACTTCATTATTAAAGTAGGCTGTCTTGCATTTTTAGTACTACATTAAGTATCTGTTTGAGAGTGGGGCTCTAAGCAGGGCTTTATGATCTAAGCACCTTCAGAGGGCAAAGCAAATTAGATGCTACCTTCATCTCTAATGCGGCAATCTCCTGTTGGTTGGTGGTGGAAGACAGGAAGCTGGTCATCTGTCCCTTCAATGGGTCGTCCACCTCCACATCAATGTCATAGCAGGCCGTCTTCTTCTGGTCGTTGGGGTCCACACTGAAATGACATGAACCCCTCTCCATGTTCACTTCTTTTCATTCCAATTAAGGCATCATTGCTCCAATGAACTTGCCTCTAAGGCTCTGAGACCTTCTGTTCACCTGATTATGTGATTGATGACAATGGGGTCAGGGTGCTGTAGAAGGCCTGCCAGCTTCATGGGGATCTCGGAGAACCTCATGCGGGCACAGCCAAAGATCTGCAAAAGGACAGCCAGATTCACATCGGAGATGCATCCCAGTGACTCCCTCTTGCTCTGCTAGCCACTGGCCAGTTGGTCTGACACAGTCTCCCACCTGGCGAAAGTAGCGGTTGCAGTTGATGTACTCCTTCTCATGGCAGTCCTGGAGCTTGTTGTTCTTGATGTACAGCCACAGTGCCTGCATAATACTCGCCCGGGTCTGTGTGTGCACCCCCAGCAGCCGGGCCAGACGTGGGTCCAGCTTGTACTGTGGCGGCTGTGAAGGAACCAAGAGACACATATTGGTCACTCCATGCAATATGCAGTGCAGCCAAAAGAGTTTATGGTTTATCGACAGATTAATGACAACAGTTCTGCAGTTTGGCTGAAGACATGCAATTTATTTAAAATTCACTATATCTAACTCTTTTTCATCTCAAATTATCCCTAAATATAGCCCTAACTATTTTATTATACTGCATACTTAAAGTACATCTCCATACTTGGACTGAATATTTCTTCGGTAAAGGTTAAAATAACATATAGTTTAAGAAACAAAACAATAATAGCCTGGTAACGAACTTGGCTGCCTGGATGGCATCATGAGCTTGTTTCTGGAGGCAGCGTGGAGTACCTGATGATCCAGCATGAGGAGCAGGGTACACTTAACGCTCACATCGCCTGGCCGCTTCACCTGGAAGCCGTCAGTCTCCTGTGTGGTGGGCATTCTGTGCCACTGTGGGGGGGGCATTCGGGAATGCAGAATTCCAATTCAAGCATGTGCTAACAAGACCAACTAATAAAAAGGATTTCAGGACATATAAGCTTAATGCTCTATACAGTACTGTGATCAGTAACATTGATGTGACTGGCTTATTTTACCTATTTGTAACCAAACTTTCAAGAACATAAAACAAAAACCATCAAAACCAGGACATGATATAATATCTGTGTGGCTCTTCGAAAAAGGTCTGTATATTACTGGACACGTGTCATCAGGTTGGAGTATTCTGGCCAAAATATTTATTTAATCGCTACTGATAGAACTGCTTAAGATTTTAGAGGGGCTTAAACTATCTGCTAAGAGATGATCGATGGTATGTTGTGGATGTGTTTTAGAACAATCACATTGAGAAGATAAATTTGGATTTACCAAACTCAGGTATATATTTTTTGGAGATTGAATGGCATGTACAAGATGGTGCCATGGTCCTACAGATCTCGTACCTCTACAAGATGGTTGTCTGGTCCATACAGCTCTTTGTCCAGCTCGATGACCAAGCTTTTGAAGAAGGAGGAAAACTTCCTCTTATACTTCCCTGGCTATTAAGGACAGAGTAATTGAGGAGAAACAAACATAGCTACATGAGAGCAGTGTTTTTAGTGCAGAATGCAGCTGTATTCTTTGGCTCTGACCACACGAGGGGCTGGATCTGGGGCATTCTGGGGGATTGGCGAGCCCCAGTGCCTGTATCTTCTTGCGCAACATGACCTCCCCCACTTCACTCCACTCCACTCCACTCCGCTCCCCACACTCTCCTTTATGAGGTCTAACCACCAAAGCAAAACAATTTCCTCTTTTTCTGAGTGCCGCCACCGGGGCTCACGTCTCACGGCCGTTGCACCTCATGGCTATTGCGCCTGCGTCAGGACATGCCCCTCAGCATTCTGCGAGATAACGATCTGCCTGCATGTCTCAGTTGCCCATTGGCCGGCTCCTTATGGGAATGCGGGACGGAGTGTGCACATCTGGCTACATGGTGTGAGCCAAGGACACAAACCAGCACAGTCAGAAAGCTGGAAAGTCGGCACTAAAACAGGAAACGTACTTTTACAAAAAAAAAAAAAAAAAAAAAAAAAAACATAAAAATCTATCATGAAGATACTCTTACAAATGTAATAATATCTTTAAGCAGTCTAAGTGATACAAGAAGGGGTCTTAAATGTTGAATATTTCAGTCACTCAAGACAGGACAGCAGGAAATCAAGGTCTGCATATGGGTTGAGTCACCAACAGTAATTTTCCATTAAGGCCAATTACTTCACTTTTCCATATGTGCTTTCGGTTGCAGATGAGGGGACGTGACGTAAATTTTGTCATCAGGGGTTGGCTGCGGACTACTGTGTGTAGCCCAGATTTTTATGTCTAGTGGAAGCTTTGCACATCTGCAAGATAATTGATTAGGTATTTCCAGTAGGTGGCAGCGTGGATGTTCACAGAACAGCATTCTTGCTGTAAGGATTTCAAAATACCACGGTATGACTTATTGCCATAATACCCAAGGCTTGACTAATAGCTTTAAAACTGTTGATAAAAGTTTACTTGTTTCACTACACTGCTTGTATTTGTGTTTGTTGCAATGCATCTGCCCTCTCCTGGCTTGGTGGAATATCACTGCTGTATACATGCACTGACCGCAACAATCCGTGCACATGAAAAAGTGAAGTATGAACTAGGCTTTAGTCTGACAGTGACTTATACTTCCATTATTAAGATTTAAGTTTTGAGTCTGATTGCTGCCTATCTCCATATGATGGGTTTTCGCAATCCTCGCCCTGTGGAATTCATACAGACGTATATTGGGAAAACTCCATTGTAATAATTCACTGACAGCCAACCACACAGCTAGTTATGCACTGCATCTCATGGTTTTAGGGCACCTGAGTCATTCATTAGGCTAGATCAAGATTCAATAAAAAGCTTAAAATATTTTTTAAAAATACTACATCCCAAATATACAGTAATAAATCGTTTGTTTGATTAGGAAACTAGAGCAAGCAAAACTGAAGAAAACAAAGGGCTAGATATTCCAAAAGATCTTGCTACATTATAGCTCACTATCCATATACTTAAGTCAGATAGAGAGAGGGTACACAGCACTCAGGGGAATCAGAATGGATAAACCGGCAGCACAGATACACTGAGAGATCAGGGATTAGATCTGAACAAGTGAGGCTAAAACAGGTTTAAAAGCAGGCTGTAAGCAGGTTTCATGACTGCAGGCACACTGTGTGGAGCAGAATGGGATACAACATGCATATGCAATGACTGAAGCAGCTAATCCCCCTACAGAGCCACTGACACTTACATCCTCCAGCAACTTGCCCTCAACCCTCAGCTCCCAGGACGCCACCTTCTCAGTCTCTTCACCCTCAGGTTTTCCAGGTGTGCAGGTGTTGGAAATGTATATTCGCAGCTTGCGCTTTTGCTAGCAGAGAGAAGAATAACTCAACTTACTGTGTGAACCATGGTCTAGAATAAATTTATCAATAGACTTTAAGGGAGGAAGAATTCATCTAGTCAGAACTCTTTGTCCGTCACAAATATGGAGGATCCTAAGCTATTTAACAGAAGTATCCTACCAACCAAAACTCAAACAGCATAATCTAATTGACAGCTATCTAAAAGAGAAAAAATGTGCACCTGAAACAAAAAAAAATCTTTTTCAGACAATTTTAATCTAATATCATGAAAAGGCATTTTAATTTCTACTAGAGTGCTGTGGAGAGCATACTTACCTGAAATGCAAAAATTTCTAATTCCATTAACTCCCATTATGAATATTTCTGATTTCTATCAGTTTCTGTATTTTACTTTGTCAAGACTGATATTTGGATTAAAACGAGAAGAATCATTTTGTAACATCTAATCCACTGTACTTTGTAAAGCACTGCAGACAACAAGAAAAAAACCACAGGAACACTACTCTACAAGCCCTGACTGATCTGTCCAGATGGAAGACTCATTAATGCACAATAAGATGCCCATTTTATGACCAATCTGAATTATAAAAAACATTATTGGCCACTGATCTCACTATACATGAGTTAAAAGTCTTAAATGCAGCTGTGTACATTTCAAACATAAAGAAGAATATAGAAGATGCATCCCGTATTCTTTTATAAAAGAAAATTAATTTCATCTAAGTAAGATTAATCCAAGCAAAAACTATTTAGACCATGATGATTATTCAAAAATAGACAGACAGATCCTAGAGTATCGGTACACTTATGTTAAATATTATAACTTTGTTTGTCGTGGTACTAAAAAGCTAGGACTTTCCCCAGATGTGGAGCTTGGTGGGCAGAGGTAACCCTACCGTGATTGGCTTTTTGATGGCCTCCTGGATCTCCATGCGCTTGCGGGCGATTGTCTGATCCAGCTTCCTCTCGAAGGCTAGCAGGTCCATGTAAGCCTGGGACTCAGGAACCAGGTCCCGGATCTGAAGAAGAATTCATGTGGTTCATTAAAAATCGTTTTGGGAAAATAGAATCATGCTTGTTCAGCAGCCACACGCTGAGGGAAATTCGGTCACATTTCCACCGCATTTCTGGTGCAACAGATCTTCATTAGATGAAGCAGCTTTGAAACTCACCCTCTGTGGAAGTACCTTGTCAGCCATTTTACGCCTTTTTACACTGCAACACAATGACACAGATGTGAGTGGAATCATTATGCAAATGAAGAATAATGTACACACAAAAAACCAAAACAGAACAAGCCTACTATATACTTACAACATTTGAAGCTTATGAAAAGAGCTGTAATCAACAATTATATACCACAAGTTATAATACATAGTTTGTGCTCATCAATATCAGCACTTTGACTCCTTGTGGTTCAATCAAGCTTGTCAAAGTTACAGGGCTTCTGGTCCCTGGAGAATTCTTTGTTCTTGGGACACTCATGGGGACACTCATGTCCGTGGCTCTCCCCAGCAGCCCTGATGCTGAGCCAGGCCATTACAACGCAAAGGAGCTTTTCTGAAACCTAAAACCCAGCTGACAAAGACAGACACTCGAGTCCAGGCTAAGAAATAAACAGACAAATAGTCTATTATCTGGTCTAGGATTCTGCATAAAACTAATTTATAAGCAAGATGCATAAAATGAACATCTCCAGAATGTAAGGGTGCAACATGTTTTACAAGGGCTCCTAATCAAAATGAATGAATCAATGATGCTTCATTCGCCATTTGCACAAGTATGCGTACACATTTATTTTTTCAAGCTTTGGAATGCTTCATTTCGCATATGCCATCATGCTCTTCTTTGAGATATACATGCTTATATACAGTTTTCCTGTGGCCTTGGTGCATTTCAGGGGGTTAAGGGCCTTGCTCAATGGCCCCAGAGAAATATGGCTATTCTGCAGAGGACCGAAATCAGCAACCTTCCGATCACAGGCAAAGAGGTCTAACATGTTGATGCACACATCAGCCTCCACGTTCACCGGGAAATCTCACACTAGTGCCGAAGACATTAAACCCTGTCAAAGCTTGGCTACTATGTGTGAGGGATGAGATGAGAGTGCTACACGGCCAGCACTGACCCGCGTCGCTGAGCAGCCATGCCTTGCTGCTGCAGGAATCTCTTGTGAGACGGGTCCATGGTGGGCTGTGGCATTCCCGGTCGCATGGGCATGCTGGAACCATACGATGGCCCAGGAACAGGCCCCCCCATGGCCCCCATGCCTCCCATGGGCACCCCTCGGCTGGGGGGCATGCTGGGGCGCTATAGAAAACAAAAACAACAGTAGATAACTAACATTTTCTTCATTGCTTTTATGCAACACGCAATTAACAAATTCCTTAACAAGAATGTGTTTTCCTACTGATCACAAAGGCATCCATTATTCACACATTACAAGGACATTGCTATTGAACTTGAAAAAGAAGTACATAAATATGTGATTTCTCTTAAAAGGAGCAGTTTTCGCGGTTTTAAGGACCGCCAAGCGTATCAGTTTCCATTAGACGCTGCCAGCACGTACGGTTTCCCGCCTCTGGGGCCATGGCAAAGGAGCTTGGGGCTCAGGTGCGCAAGTCATACGTGCGTTATAACTCTGTACAGTAACCCTACAGCAGCGGATCAGCCCGCTGTATTATCACCAGCTGCCTTTCAAACACGAGGTCTGTTTCTAATCATGTGTCAAAGCTCCCTTGTAACCGCCATCCCTTTACTGTTAACTATTGAGAGTTCTTCCTAACGTTGCTTTTTGGGTCCTCGCAAACAAAGTAAAACACAAAACATGCTAAACAAAACCTCAGCGTGTGCCTTTCTTTGTTTCACTAAAACAGCACAGTGCCCGTCGGGGTAAAACACGGAAGTCGAAGGCAGACAGCGGCACTCCGTGTTTTCAGGCCTTTCTTTGCAAGCTGTGTTACTTTATAAACTCTTAACTAAACATGCAGGGATTATTTACTACATATTTACCGAGGCACTTTCAAATCGGCAGGCGACACCTCGCCTTTGGGGAGTAATACACGTTATGCAGCTGGATATGCGAGCACATCGCGAGGAGTTAGCTGATTAGCTAGCCGCCTAGCAGCGTCACCGGCTCCAGTAAATGCATGTCACGCTCATACATACTAACAAACAAAACAACAATAAGCTATCTTTATGTCCTGAACATACTACGCAAAACAGGAAATCAAATAACAACCATGTATGCTACAGGCAGTGGATAGCCGGTTCGGCTCAGATCGGCCGGATCGTATAGCCGTGACTGCATTGGGGGATGATTGCAGCCCCTGATCGCCCCGAAGCCGCCCGCAGATGCGTTACCTGATGGTACTGAGGAGCGGCCGGGCTCATCGGTCGGAAGCCGGGGCTCTGCTGCATGGCCGGCGGCATCCTCACGCCGCCTGGGTGCCCAGCACTCATGGGGTTAATGTTAGGGGCGACCGGAGGACCAGCATTAACGGGGTACCCCCCTCTTGAAGTCATTCTTTTTTTAAAGAAAAGAAGTTAATGTACGTTTAAAATGCAGATTCTAGCACTGAGCGCGAAGGTTTTTTCAGACCGTGTCTAAAAGCATCCGTAAAACTTGTCTGGGCACCTAGCTGTGGATCTAACACAGATACTACCTTCCTCGCCAAGCTCTCTCTCTCTAACGGCAGCTTTCCCCCTCTCTTCGCGAGTAAACAGTGGCTGTACGTGTCATCGCTACCCACGGACCCATGACTTCGCTCATTCTCCCGTACGATACAAGTAACTAGCATAAAACGTGATTTTAAGAGGCTAAACGATGTCTAAAGATAGAGATCAGAAAGGGTTTGGCTATGTGTCTGTAAAAACACGCAACCTCTTCCTAGTGAGGTTGCCAGATATTTGTGTCGAAAGAACAGTTTCCTTAATGGAACGTTCAGGCGTTTTTATTTGGTAAGATTACTAAATCATAATATTTTTGAAGTGGTGGTAATTTAATGCTTCCCCGCGATGAGATAGGTTCCAAACCCCCGTGATGTTGTATAGGACAAGCGATGGAAGATGAATAGATGGATGATAATTTAATTCAACAATAACAGCAATTTTAACCCAACAGTTTAAATTAACACATTAGTTAAAGTAGCATGAAAATGTTGCATTGATTCAGCTAACGCTTTATTATACAGGTATGCAAAAAAAAGGATTTTGCTTGGTTTATTTTTTTTTGTCAGTTTTGGGCTTCTCCGATCTTAAAATGGAATTAAGAGATGAGTGAGGTATAGTTTGCTAACTGAAGGGGAATAAAAGAAGGCTTCACAATATATAACAAGTTTTAGAGCTCTTATTTTGTAAATAGAATTTGCTGTAATTTGTAACCTGCGTTTGCGTAACAGTGGATCTTGTATTTTGCCGGTTTATCCAAAATTGAATGTTTCATGTTTCGGGGATAGGTTCCGGGCCCTGTGTAGGGCAAGCGGTTATTTGAATGATTAAATGTGACACAGAAAGTAGTTTATAAAGAATAAGTCTAATTATCATCAGCGAAAATCTGCTAATCTGGCAACCAAAAGGCGACTATCCACTCTAATTTTAAAGGGTCGCCCCCTGCAGTCCGAACCGAGCCGTAAGTAGATGCTGTACTACTACGTTAAAGATAGAGGGCAGCTTTACAGACATTTGTTCTGGTTTGAAGCAATTCTACGCTCCTTCAGAAACAACAAATGTAAAATTTACTGCTCAAAAGATTAAAGGAACACTTTTAATCAGAGTATAGCATCAAGTCAGTTAAACTTCTGGGATATTGATCTGGTCAGTTAAGTAGCAGAGTGGGTTGTTAATCAGTTTCAGCTGCTTTGGTGTTAATGAAATTAACAATAGATGAAACAGAGGGGGCAACAATGAGACTACCCCAAAACAGGAATGGTTTAATAGGTGGAAGTGACTGACATTTTCCCCTCCTCATCTTGTCTGACTGTTTTTCACTAGTTTTGCATTTGGCTACAGTCAGTGTCACTACTGGTAGCATGAGGAGATACCTGGACCCTACACACGTTGCACAGGTAGTCCCAACTCCTCCAGAATGGTGCATCAATTTCTGATATTGCCAGAAGGTTTGCTCTGTCTCCTAGCACAGTCTCAAGGGCATAGAGGAGATTCCAGGAAACAGGCAGTTACTCTAGGAGAGCTGGAGAGGGCCGTATAAGCTCCTTAACCCCTCAGCAGGACCGGTATCTGCTCTTTTGTGCACTGCCAGAGTCCTACAAAATAACCTCCAGGTGTGAATGTCTGACCAAACAATCAGAAACCGACTACATGAGGGTGTTCCGAAGGCCCAACGTCCTGTAGTGGGCCCTGTGTTCAATGCCGGAACCATGGAGCTCGATTGGCATTTGCCATAGAATACCAGAATTGGCAGGTCTGCCACTGGCACTCCATGCTTTTCACAGATGAGAGCAGGTCCTGAGCATATGACAGACGTGAAAGGTTCTGGAGAAGCCACGGAGAATGTTATGCTGCCTGTAACATTGTTCAGCATGACCAGTTTGGTAGTGGGTTAGTGATGGTCTGGGGAGGCATATCCATGGAGGGACACACAGACCTCTACAGGCTAGACAATGGCACCCTGACTGCCATTAGGTATCGGGATGAAATCCTTGGACCCATTGTCAGACCCTATGCTGGTGCAGTGGGTGTTGGGTTCCTCCTGATGTACCACAATGCCTCATGTGGCGAGAGTATGTAGACAGTTCATGGAAAATGACGGAATTGATACCATAGACTGGCTCCCACGCTCACCTGACCTAAATCCAATAGAGCACCTCTATGTTTCAGTCCATTTGGTCCATCCAACGCCTCCAGGTTGCACCTTGGTCTGTCCAGGAGCTCAGTGATGCCCTGGTCCAGATCTGGGAGGAGATCCCCCAGGACACCATCCATCATCTCATTATGAGCATGCCCTGACGTTGTTGGGCATGCATACATGCACATGGGGGCCATACAAACTACTGTGTATGATTTTGAGTTGTTGCAATGAAATTTTGGCATCATTTTTTGACTTTAATTTTCTGGGGTATCTTTGAATTCAGCCCTCTGTAGGTTGATATTTTTCATTTCCATCAAACGATATGGCAATCCCTCTGTTCCTAACACATTACTCTGTCCATATCAGTATAGACATCCAGCATTATTTTTGTTTTCCATTTAGATCTGATGTGTTTTCAAAGTGATCCTTTAATTTTTTGAGCAGTGCATAAATAAAAATGTGGAATGAAGTAATATACAGGAAAACAGCAATAGCTCTATCAGTGTTGTCGAAAGATATATCTGTCAGATCTATCACAGTATTCAAATTAAAGATAGAAATCTATATTTACTTTTCCATCTATTTTTAAATAATCTGTTACTAATGTTTAATGCTTAACACTGCTCTTTATTACACAATAAAACTTGTAATTTAAGATGAACAATTCTTTTCGTGACATACACCTTTGACTTAACATAAACTGCTGATATTTCTGGAACTGTACGATAACATATTAACATATTGATAGAGCAGAAACACTCCGTATGATCTTTCGGATACTTTTAACCTCTGTCTGTTAGTCTTATGAATAATTGTATGACTAATGAATATTAGTAGACAAGTAAGTGAAGTTTGTTTTTAATTTGAATGCCATATTTTTTTACCTGTAATTTTACACTAGGGCAGCAAATGTAAATAAATCTGTTCTCTGGCAGCAGCAGTTTTAAGAGCACACTGCCATAAATTATTTGCTTTAGATTTTTCATATTTATGTAATCCATCCATCCATCCTCCAACCTGCTTATCCTACTGGGTTGTGGGGGGTCCAGAGCCAATCCTGGAAGCAACAGGCACAAGGCAGGGAACAATGCTGGACAGGGGGGCCAGCCCATCGCAGGGCACACTCACACACCAGACATTCACACAGGCAAGATGGTAACACCAGTTAGCCTCAGCATGTCTTTGGACTGTGGGGGAGAAACCTGGAGGAAACCCCATAACGACACTGGGAGAACATACAAACTCCAAACACATGTGACCCAGGGGGAGACTCGAACCCAGATCCTAGAGGTGTGAGGCAACAGTGCTAACCATGCTGCCCCCTATATAATATTAAAAGTTTTTATGAAGACAGATAAATTGTTGCGCACATTAATCACTCATGGAGGAGCCTGTTTTATTGCATGCTAGCCAGCCAGCTACATGTTTTTGCAGATCCCACCTACAATGAGGATTGTTAAAGCACTGTAAATGCCACTATCCAACCATCCCACAAGTGTATTATATTCAGCCAGATTGATCAATTAATCTTCAAGCTCATAATTTCTTGAGTCCGATGTGCTAGAGGTGAAAGATAATAAACATGGGAACTCAATGAATGCTTGGGGAAGTTTTAAAGCATTGTTTTCACAGACAGATTTTAAGTGGGGAAGAAATGACCAGGCAAACTGGTTTTATTTCAATATTCATTGAAAACTCAGCTTCACAGTGGAGTGATCAGTTTAAAATCTGCCAGTAATGCATGACAGCTACCTGTGTGGCACTTTCTGGAATTTTCCTTTCATTATTTACTGGAAGTACAGTTTTCTCCAACATAGATGTCTATAATGGTCTTTATTAAGCCACACTAAAGAGATGAAGAAAGCTGTGATGACAGTGTTTTAACTAGAGGTTGACCAACATGGGTTTTTCAATAGCCAATGCTGATATTTAGGAGTCAGGGTCAGCCGATGGCCGATATACGCTGCTGATTTTTTTTGGCCGATAATTGGACGTTTTCCGCTCTATCTGCATGGTAAAATATCATACCATTAATAACAAATGATACACAAAATTTGTCAACTTAGCATTTATTGAATACTGACTTGTGTAAATTTAAAAATAAACTTAAATAACAACAATACAACTTGTAAACAATAAACTTGGCTTGCTGAAATGCTGCCATACAAGATTAGATTTTTGTTCAGCCATCAGATGACAATTACTAAAACAGAAGAATAAATTCAAGATTAGCATTTTTATTATAGTGCCTTCATCTTCAATTCATTCTACAATTCCAGTATTGGATGCACATTAAAACAATTACACTCTAATACATTTTGAAAGGAAAAATAACACTAGTAACTAAGTGCATCATGGTATGATGAGTAGTGTACAAGGCCCAAAACGTTTCACTAACATGTTGTTTATGTTATTAGCAGACAGATAGCTTACAAGCCAAATGCACAATCAGAATCTAGCGATCGCAGAAAATAAAATTAAATAACTTTGTCGTATTACACAGCCTTGTACGAAAGGACAACGTAAGCCCCAAGTGTCACGCCCGGCTCCGTTCAATCCTCATGTGTGCCACGCCCACCTCGTTACCCAGTGTTTCTACCTAATGGTT
>JAODJW010000094.1:30906796-30917595 GCA_026777045.1 Hyperopisus bebe
AAACATCTAGGACCAAAATGTTTTCCCTAAACATAAAGAAAGCATGTCAGCATGCAAATCATATCTCAATACCTTTTGGAGCTGGCTCTTAAGTGTTGTTCTTTTGCTTTCTGTGACTTGCACCATATGTTTCAAAATACAAGAGATCCATCAATTTTCAATAACTAGTTCTCCAGTCATGGAGTCATGATGTCTGCCATGAACTCGGACGGATTTGGCGTTAGGCCGAGGCATGATGCAGGCAGAAATTGTGGATGACCTACTGGCGGCTTCATGGGACAACAGAAGGGTTTATTAAATTAACTAAAAAACACAAGAAAAACACTAACAAATAGAGATGGCAATTTCGGCACCCAAAATTGAATATAAAAATAATCAAAAAGGAATTATATTGTATTATGCATATTTTTGACAGTTCGAGATTCGTGACATTCGAAACTTGCAGCAATAGGTTTTTATTCTGCCGTATTTGTCATAGCTGCAGTACCGGTTTTTGCAAGCAGGCCGTGCACAACTAGCGTTGAAACTTTTTAAACTTTTCAAACATTGGACAGATTTCAAACATTGTCTGAAATGTTTCAAAATTGTTTTGATGATTCGAAATTGCCATCTCTACTAACAAAAACAAAGAACCACGAGGAGTCAAAAGCAAATGGGAATAAACAAAAACTAATTACAAAACCAGGGCAAGTAAGCATACAGACTTCACAAACATCCAACCTTCACAATCAACAAACCACTAGCAAACTAAACAGAGGCAGGGACTTAAATACAGAGGGGAAAAAAGACTAACAAGGGGCAGGTGAGATTAATTAACAAGGGTTGGGAAAATAGGTCACAGGTGAAACTAATTAACTCAAAGGAACTACACAGGGAAAGTAAGAATTTACCAAGAAATAGGGAAAAACAAAATCTAACACTGGGAGTAAAAAAAAACAACAGGAGCCAACCCTGATAGAAGTTTATCCTGCAAAGCATATAGCACAATGAAATGGCATTTGCTTGAGCAATTTATAGGTGAGGTTGCGTGTCTTTGGACTGTGGATGTAAAGTGAAAAATATACATTGGGAGGATATGGAGCAAATGCAGCACTACTTATTAAGCCAATGTGTTTCCTAGAAGGGAAAACAAACTATAAAATACAAAAAAAAAAAAATACAAAAAGCAAAATACAAGCAGCACCTTATTCTTGAGCAGTGGTTCTCAATCCTGTTCCTGGTGACCCACCTGCCAGAATGTTTTCATATCAACCCTACCTTAATCAGGCTTATATGGTCCTTAATAGGCTAAAGCCGGTTTCAGACCAAATGGCGCGCTGCTCACGGAGCTTGTGCGAGTACTGTCGTCAAAGATGAACTTTGTTGAACTTTGACCGCTGCGCACTGTGACGCATTGTCTCACGATCAATAGAAACAAGGCACCGAACCGGGCACAGAAAACGAAATGGAGGAAAAACTCATATTGTCCGTGTCTGAGTTCCCAGAGCTATATCACACAAGCATAGAATCTTTTTGAATGCGAAGTATACATCATCGCAACTGACCGCGAGACAAAATGACAGGAGAGAGTTTTGAAAACCACGCCTACTCTTTGCGCAGAAGCCTCGCAGTGAGCACAGCACATGCCGCGTTCGGTCTGTAACCAGCTTTAGCCTATTAAGGACCATATACTGTATGCCTGATTAATGTAGGGTTGGAATGAAAACATAGCAGGTGGGTCGCCAGGAACAGGATTGAGAACCACTGTTCTTGAGGCTTTCCATGGTTCCTAAGTGAGTCATCTCTAATAATATACACATTATTTCAGAAAACATACGCAATATACTTCTCAGACTTGTTGAACTTCTTCTCAAGGTATCGGGCAGACGTCTTGCTGGGAATCTTGACCATGGAGAGCTCTTTGTTGTAGCGGGTCATGTTGCAGGGGGTTCGACAGACGCACCTGTGGTTTTCCTTTTCAAACAGCGTAGCTAGAGGACAAAGACCAATACTGAGCCATTGTGCTGCTAACCAATGGGCAGACTGAAGGGGTTTTCTGATTTTTGATTATATTTCACATTGTATTTATGAATGGGCCTTACATTTTTTAAAAGGTTTTAGAAATTGCAGATGCAGAGGCTGTAGACATCTCGCCAAACCAATGGAGATGTACCCTGCATGCCAAATAGGCATCAGATGTATTTTTCTTTTTATTTCATATTATCAGTTTAATATCCCTGCTGAGTTACCTTCCTTTTCGGTTTGCCTGTTCTGTTACGTGATTGAAATAATGGATTTCCATGTTAGTCTTTCGCTTCTCATAAGGCCACAGGAGAGCTGGGAATTTTGTCAGATAATGTACTGAAACAGTCAAGTGTCCTGATTGCGGAGAAAAAGCAGCAACCTCAATTCTGGCAAAAGCACGGAAACCTCTGTGATTGTTCTTTAATTTCTTTGGAAATTCACCTCTCTGTGCACCTGTACTGACTTTTAAGAGTTTAAGCTCCCAGTCCATCAAGGACAGCCCAGGCCTACAATAGATCATGATTTACATGGAATAGGGGCATTTCTGTGGCCTTTTGAAAGTATGTTAATTACTGAAGCTGGCAGGTGTAAGGGCTGCTGTTTGTCCTTGGAGGGAGAGTCAGAAGGTTATGAGTAACAGAGTTAATTCATTTTGCCCTTTTTGCTCTCAGTGTCAATACAGTTGAGTCATCTGTATTAACCTGGCAACAGCACAGACACCAACAGTAATTCTTTTAATTGACAGTGGTCTTATCTGCCCATCTGTCCATGCCCCACACAGTCGAATTTTATTTGAACTTCTTTTGCATCACTAGATTGGATGCTTTGTTTTTTGAAGGATTTTTTGATGTATTGATCTGCCCTGCATATGTCCCAGAAAAGGCAGAAATAACAGCAGAATTCTGTTTTTGTTAGCTTGTCTGTTTGGTGTTTTCCTGTGTTTGGTTCTTTGTGCAGAATAAAGATGCTGTCACATTTCTGTTCTACACAAATCAAATGAATTTATTCTATAATAGTATGTTGCTTTTGACAATCGAGTGAGAGCCATGAGCCTTCAGGCACGATTGTTGAGAATTCCCCCATTTTGCATGTTATGCGATATACGTCTTGCTCTGCACAACCCAAGTCCATACATTGTCATCATGATATTATGATCAACTTTGCTGCATGCTCCTTACACAGCTGCATACTCTTACAGCTTCTTCACTACATATTGTTACATTTACTTCTATTCAGGTTTCAGCAAGAATCATCCTCCAAAACTACCATCTGCTGTTTTAAAATGAGATTTAATCTCACTAAACTCTTTAAAAAGAGATTTAATCTCACTAAACACAACATGGTGAATGTGACATGTGGGATTTAGGTTTTATAAATATGAATACAAAAATGTAGTAACCTAAACTACTTAACTGATTGATTCATAATGTACAGTAGTGTGCAAAATCGTAAGCAGTGAAAAAAAATGTTTAAATTTTCCTTGTGTAGGTGCGTGATCATCTTAGCCATTTCAAAACCTCTCTGAAAGTCACCACAGTGTTTGCAGTAAGCATTCAATGTACTGTCATTTCCTGCCCATCATGTGTCTGTTTGGCCCTCCCATTTCCTCTTCCTTTTCAGCCACACCTATTACTCATTATGGCCTCATTAGTCAATGTATAAAGTACCAGCTTGTCTTGTGCTCCCCAGTCCAGCCATTGTCGTCCTCCATACTGTGACTAGTGTCTCCTCTGTCTGTTGCCGTGATCCTGATCCCCTTCCATTCTAGCTCTGATGTCCCTTCTGTTTGACCCCTCGAAGTCCTTTAGTTTCGGTTCCTTAATTTCTGTTTATTTGAGAATAAACCTCTTGCAATCCCACCTATGGCTGTGTCTGGATCCTTCATCCACCGTGTTGTACACCGACAAAAACAAAGGAGTTGGTAGTGGACCTGAGGAGGACCAAAGTGCCAGTGACCCTGGTTAACATAAAGGGTGTCAGCGTGGACATGGTGGAGGATTACAAATACCTGGGAGTGTACTTGGGCAAAAAACTGGACTGGTCTAAACATGTGGACATCGTTTACAGGAAGGGCCAGAGCGTCTCATCTGCTGGACGATGCTCCGGATGTTCTATGAGTCTGTGGTGGTCAGTGCCATCATGTATGCTATTGTCTGCAGGGGCAGCAGCCTGAAGATCATGGACACTAACAGACTCAACAAGATCATTAAGAAGGCCAGCTAAGTTGTTGAGTGGAACTAGACTCTTTCAGTAAGGTGTTGGAGAGGAGAACATTGTCCAAAATAAGGACAATACTGGACTTTCCTTCACACCCGCTCCACTATATGCTGAGCAGCCACAGGAGTTCATTCAGCAACAGGCTAAAACTTCCACGTTGCACAACTGAGAGACACAGGAAATCATTCCTGCCGGTCGCAATAAAAGTGTTTAACTCACATATCTGATCACTCAAACCACAAACCATAAACATAAGCAAAATCATCTTAAATGACCATGTATACGGTGTATATGTTTACTGTAAAAACCCAGGTAATATTATTAATATTATTGCTGCTACAGGTTTTATTTTTATTGGTTATTTATTATTTTTATTTATTTATTTTTATTTTTAGTACTTTATTGTGCTATAGTTCTATTTAAAATCTCTTCTATCACCGATACAAAACTTTCTTAAATCTTCATTTTCATCAGGAGCCTATTTTTGTAATGCAAGAGAATTTCCCCACAGGGATTAATAAAGTAATTCTGATTCTGATGTACCCATTTGACTTGACCACTAGCACTCCTTACTGGGCTAATTCCTCATTGAGTTGTTTAACAAATTAAGCTAATTCATTAAATGAACTGGTGCTGAAATGTAACAAATACATAATTCCGCTGGTTGAGGAGTTTGGTTAAACCGATGAGATGTTTTCATGTCCACATTGCTTCTGTGGTAGGTAGTCAAAACTGAGGATGCACAAAAGGTTGTACAAAAAGGTCTGGCTTAAAAATATCTAGTTATTTTGGGAAGTCCCTCCCCAGAATCTCTACCTCAGAGGACCCGACAGCCCCTACATTAACTGCTGTGTGCCTCACTAACAACTACAGTAGATGAGGGGTTGCCACCCCAGCTAAATGTGTCAAAGACTGAGCTTCTTGCCTTCCTTGCCAACCCAACAATTCCATGACATCACTGTACAGTTTGGATCATTAATGCTGTTTCCATGAAGCTCTGTCAGGATTTTCTGGGTAATGGTCCTGACCACATAGCAGCTATTCCCCAGTTATACTCATCATAACATTAAGAAGATCAAACCTTATTCATCAGAACGTGCAGCTCAGTTCATCCTAGCCCAGGCAGCTGTCATCTCTTGTGTAAGCCACTGCAATATTTTACTGACTAGGCTGCCAGCTTGCGCCGTTAAGCCCATGAAGATGATTCAAAATGTGGAATCTTCAATCAGCTAAAACACCCTCATGTTGCACACATTCAGGCCTTTTTCATTGGCTCCCTATAGGAGCCAGTCAGATTCTTGATGTTGACTTTCATAGCCGTAATGGAGTGGCAGCGACCTCCACGGAGCTGCTCATCAAGACCTATATTGTCCATTGTTTGGAGAAAAGGAGCTTCAGCCATAAGAGACTTTTTGAGCTAAAAGAGTATTTTGTCAGGTAATGGACTAAAACAAGTATTATATTTCCTGATTGCGGACGGAAAAGCAGAGAACTCATGTCTGACATAAACACAAAAACTTTCTTTGAAGATTTACCTTTCCTTGTGCCCCTGTACAGACTTCTAGAACTTCACATTCCCAACCCGTCAAGGACAGTCCAAGCTACAAGATTTCATGAAAATGCATTAATTACCAAGACTGATAGATCTACATTTTATCTCATCCACCTCGGTCAGCAAGCCAATACTCCCTCCTGACCCTCCACCATGTGAAAATAAGCTCACCTGCAGAGTCCCTCACACCCTTTACTAAATGCCTCAAGACCCATTTTTTTAAAAACACCTGAACCTGCCCTAGCCAACCACTGAGCCGCTCCTTGGTCATTAGCTCTCCCTTGTTTATAGTCTCTTGATAACACTGGATGCTCTTGTATTGCACACTTGAAAACGAGCCCTTATGGTATTTTTGACTTGAATAGCTCTTCTGTTAGGTTCTTACAATGTCATATAATGAATTTGTTTTCTAAGCTAACTTGTACTGGTACAGATGTTTGCTTTTAAGCTATTCTCTGTTCATTGCTTGGGAGAAAAGCATCTGCTAAATAAATAAATGTAAATATTAATGTCTGTGAGGAATAGATTCATGCATAGTATCAAACCATGCTTCCACAGAACTAAACTTGTTAGTACTTTTTAGAAGACTGCTGCATGTGAGTCCTGGCCATAATTGAGGATGACTGTGGTAGGTACTGTTTTGTATGCACCCTTTCCGTAGCTTCATGTGAATGGTTACAGTATTTGCTCTAAATTTAATGTTTCTAGTGCTGGCCCAGGGAATTGGAGGGAATAACCCTTAATAACCATACTCTACATCTTTGAATGGTGGTTGATGTAGGACTTTTTTGGTTTGTGACAGGGCTTGGTTTCTTCTGCACTTATGTTTTTTTCTTCCTCTTCTCCTGTCACTACTGCTCTGGGGCAAAAATGGATCATGCCCCCCCTCTTTGAAATTCACACCTAGTGCCTGCCTATACCAACTGCAGCAGTTGCAGATGATGAATTTTAAGTATTCTGCAAATATCATACCCATCATGCACTGCAGTAATTAGCAAATTCCACAACCATACTTTTTTTATTAAATACATACCTCAACAACATAGTTTGACTACGAAACATTACGAAGTATTACATTTCAAGATTGTTATAAGTACTGCACCAATTATGTTCTTTTTTGTGTGTTGACTTGCACCATAATGAGATTGTATACATAAAAGAGATATAAAAATAGCATGTCACAACTCCATGTAATATCCTGGACATCAGTGCCTTAATCCACAGAAATGTGTTGCATACATGTGAGGTTTGCAGTCAGACAGAGGGCTTTGACATCTCTGGGCAGCCACCTTCCAGTCTGCCCTTGCTGCTGCCTTTGCAGGTACTGTAGTAGGAGACAGAACTGTAGGCTGTTTCTTTCTCACACTTTTTGAACTTTGTTATTTGAACTTGTGCTTTGGCAGCCAAGAACCATCCGCTCGTTATTATAACTGTGATTTACTCCAATTTAAACAGGAGGTTTTTACATCCAGCCACACTCTGGGTTGAAGTTTTCAGTCAGCTGTGACCTTTGAGCTCTGTGATCATGAAGGCAGCATTGTAGATAATGTTGCTGATTAATGTCTGAGAATAAAAAAATAAATTAAAGCATTCTTATCTTGCTAATGTTGTGAAATCTCTTTGTTGGCATACTTGATCCCTACAGATACCCAGCTCCTTTCATATGAGCGTTTTTGGTATGAATTTAATTAAAAAGTTTCATACGTCATTTATGTCATTGGGAATGAGGATAGTGAGCTTAACACATGGCTGATAGTAGGACCTGCCTTGGAACCTGAGCAGAGGGTATATAGGTATATAGAGGGGGAACTTACCAAGTGCTGGTTCTGCACAGTCTTTGTATTGTTCTGGGGTACAGAAAGGAGAATCACCTGAAGACATAAACAAAAACAAACAAATAGATATAATTTTGTTATCCAAACAAATACATGCAAACCCTACATGCCCCAAACGTATCTCAAATATTTTCACCAGGAGAGATGTTGGGATTGCTGTTCTTTTTAAGCTGTCCAGTGGAACAGCACTATTTCAATATCATATATAATTTTCATGTTAAAAGCTTCAGCTTTGTAATTCAGTGTTCAATAGGATAGCTGGGGGAGGATTTGCCATAATGCAAGTGTAGACAGCTGCCTGGGGCCCCCAAAAATGAGGGGTCCCATGAATACAGAATTTACAGAAGTTACATTTATGGATATAAGATAATATGGTCATTTAAATAATAGCAACTTGTGTGATATTTGCATTTTTAGTGACAGTTTTCAGAATAGGCAATGTTGTCCCCCGTCCTTGTTGCAATGGACTGATCCTACTTTGAGACTTTACACTACCCAGCTGTCTCGTCACACTGGAGTTTAGTGGTAGGCTACCGGGTGCTTCACTATCAAGCAAACTGGCACAAAGTAGCTTAACAGAAGAGGAAAATGGTGCAAAGACACAATATTAACATTACATCTCCCGTGTCTTTGACAATATCCTGCTAGAGTGATAGAAATATTGTGAAAAGATGTGGAGAAATTTGCATACATTCCAATTAATGGAATGTATGCAAAGACTATAACATTAGCCTCAGGGGTGGAGTAAGGCATAGGCTATCCTAGGCTACAGCCTAGGGCCACGGCCAAAGAGGAAATGGTTAAACTTCCTAAATTTAGCTAATATATTTGTCAGCACTCCCACCGATCAGTGAATTTTAGCGACAGCACTCCCGCCCTCACCCTGATCTTGTTTGTTACCACTGGCACCTCACACTTTGATTAGCATATTACTGATGGTCCATCATTTTCAATTCCCTCTCATTTCTTTTTAGGCTCCAAAAAATAGTTCAAATGGCCCACTTAGGGGGTCCATGTCAGCCTATGGCCCAGAGAGAAGTTACTCTGCCCCTCAGGACACTATATTAATTCCTCAAAATAACTCTCAGACACAGTAGTCTAATAGCTCATTGCAGACTCACAACACTCAGTAAAAGCACTGGACATAGCTTTGAGTAGATGTCTTATTGTTATATCCATAAGAACATAAGAAATTTACAAACGAGAGGAGGCCATTCGGCCTATCAAGCTTGTTTGGGGAGAACTTAACTAATAGCTCAGAGTTGTTAAAATTTTATCTAGCTCTGATTTAAAGGAACCCTGGGTTTTAGCTTGCAGTACACTAACAGGTAGACTATTCCATACTCTAACTACATGGTGTGTACAGAAGTGTTTTCTCAAATTCAGTTTAAAATGTTTTCCCGCTAATTTGCACCTATGGCCACGAGTTCTAGTATTTAAACTAATATTGAAGTAGCGATTTGGCTGAACAGCACCCAGTCCTGTAAGAATCTTATATACCTGGATCATGTCCCCCCTTAATCTCCTTTGCTCGAGGCTGAACAGATTCACCTCAGCTAACTTCTCCTCATAACACAGTCCTCTAAGACCAGAAATCATTCTTGTAGCCCTATGTTGCACCCTTTCCAAGGCAGCAATGTCATTTGTATGGTATACTGACCAAACTTGCACACAATATTCTAGGTGGGGTCTTACTAAGGAATTGTATAATCATAGCATTACCTCCCTTGACTTAAACTCCACACACCTAGAGATGTAACCTAACATCCTATTGCCCTTTTTAATTGCTTTCCCACATTGGCGAGAGTGGGACATGGAAGCATCAACATACACTCCAAGATCTTTCTCATAATCAGCTACCTTTATTTCAGTGGAACCCATAAAATATCTGTACTTTATATTTCTGCTCCTTGCAAATTCATCTGCCAGGTATCAGCCCAGTCACTAATTAAATCAAGATCCCGTTGTAGCCTCTGTGCTGCTAGTTTAGTATCTGCCTGTCTGGTCCCCTCGTTTCTCCTCAATCATGGCTTTAAACTAACTTAATACTTTAAATACAAAGGTTTACTTATTGGGGGGATAAAATAAGCGAAATTAAATATTGGCAGGTGCACGTCCCCACAGTTCCTACACCCCTGCAAATAAAAATATAGTGTATTATGAATAATAACAAATAAATGAGGAAATTAGACAAAAGCTGAGTATAAGGCTAGGGAAATAGTGCAGTAAAAAAAGCAAACTGAAACAATTATGTTAGAAGTCAGTATAATACTTTTAGTTAGTTTAAATGGGAATAATATTAATATTGCTAGATAAATTTAGCGTGTTCCAACTAACCAGGCATTAATAATGTGTAAGTCGAAATAAGGTGAGAGGGCAGTAGTGAAACTAGACTGGAGATCGAGTGGAACGGGCGGATGGAAAAGGAGCAAGTGGAACTGAGGACAAGGTGGTTACCTACCGGGCATGTGCACCATCCTGCAGTTGCAATTTTCCACGATGTAGCGTGTCTCACAGTCAATGCGGCAAGCTGTAACACTGTATACCTGGAAGAAGCTGGATTCCAGCGCTCCCGAGTGGCATTCGCCCCACGGCGGAGGCAGGTAGGTCAGCTGCAGGAGTACAAACACCGCTCTTCTGGTGCAACATGCAATCAGCACGCTAGTAAACCTTCTCATCTGAATAACAGTGATAATGCTGCTGGTTTAAATTAAGCTATGTAAAAATAATTGACACATTTCAATTAATCATGTAATTTACGGGGTCTCTCAAGACATTTAGAAAGATTTGATTCTGTGCATAGTACACGTAAATTCATTTGACGTTGCAGTGGCAAATCTCAAATACTGTGCAAATCACAATTCTTTAAATTTGGCCCAGTTTCTGCAGGGGATTTTTATCTGCTGGTGAAATTATACAGTCATTTATAACATTTCTTAACACTTACAATAACTGCATTCTGGAACAATATCAGTTTCAGTTGATTACAGTATCTACTTTGAAGCCACTGAAAAAAATCAAAAAATTAAACTCCTCCTTCATCATTTTCTTTTACTATAACCTCTTACATAAGAAACCAACATAAGAAACATAAGAAATTTACAAACGAGAGGGGGCCATTTGGCCCATCAAGCTCATTTGGGGAGAACTTAACTAATAGCTCAGAGTTGTTAAAATCTTATCTAGCTCTG
>JAODJW010000094.1:30994565-31005662 GCA_026777045.1 Hyperopisus bebe
ATTGATCCCCGTTTCAAGGGCAACTTTTCGCAGAACAAGGATGAGACTGTCATGTTCACTGTAGAGGAAGCTGTGAATCTGGAAGAAATTACATCACGGCCACCTCAAGAATTACCTGCCTTCACTACTGCTCAAGAGCAAGGAAACAGCAGTTCCATAACCACTGTCCCTTCTGCTGCTACAAAGAAGAAAGACAAATCTCTGTCTTGCGTGCTCAAAAAAATTACATCAGCAAAACAAGAAACAGTAATAGAAGGAGACGTCCCGTTAAAAGAAAGAGTGATAGCGGAGGTTAAATTGTATATGTCTCAGCCTCCCATATCCTCTGATACTGACCCACTGGCATGGTGGAAAATTCATGCTCAAGAGTTACCTCTACTTGGCAAGGTAGCAAATAAAATTCCTCTGCATCTCAGCCAAGAATGTGTAAAAAGTGAGCATGTCTACAAAAATTGTTGAGCTGCTAAAATGACTACATTTATTTATATATTTATTTTTGGAACTGTGACAAATGGTCATGTTTTTGTTTTGATTAGTGATTGCATTTTTTCCCATTTAGAAGGATTTGTTTTTGAAAAATTTATTTATGTTGATTATTGTTGAGCTGCAGGTTTAGGCTCACACAAGTGACTGCAATTTAATTTAATTAAGAAGATTCAATTATTTATTTAAATTATTTTGCCTGATGTTCAATGTTACAAAATGTTCTATATGTTTCCTAAAATAAAATATACTGTGTTCAGCTGGAAAAAAAAGAGTTGTTTTTTTACCCAGACATTGAAATATAACATTATAGAGTAGTAATTACAATACCGTGATACCGTGAAACCGTGATATTTTTATCCAAGGTTATCATACCGCCAGAATCTTATACCGGCCCATGCCTAATGCTGCCTTATTGTACCTTACTGTCTAATGCACTATTTGCACCCACTGTCAGTGTCTGCTATTTGAACTTTCTGATTAGATGCTATACTGCATTTCATTGTACCTGTACAATGACAATAAAGTTGAATGTAATCTAAACATGTTTTATGGCAGAAACAGCATACATGTATACGTAAATAATACAAGCTGACTCAAGTTTGAACTTTCTTGCATTTGCATTCTTCTACATTCCATAATAATAATAATTACAGTTTCAAAGCAAGGAACATTTAAAAAACCATCTTAAATAAAGTATCCTGTATATAATCTGAAACTAAAAGTATTTCCCAGCAAAGTGTAAGTGTAAACTGAGTTTTTTCATTTTTTTAAACATTAAATTGTACTGCCTGTACTACTGATTGTTCACAACTGCAGCTATTCACTGGGATTGTCAGGGATATCTGAATGACCTGTGTCAAGGTTGGGAACATGACTTTATACAGCAAGTTGAAAACACTTTGTATATCCTTAATTGGAAGGCTTAAAAACCTCCTCTGAATTTAAACCAGTATTGAAATGATCTGCCAGACCACTGAGGTGCTCATCACAAAGAATAAGTCAAGATTACAGGCCTGAACACCTATGAGAATTAGGCCATTAAGAGATGAAAAATGCTCAAGAAAAAATCTTAGCAACCATCCTGTCAAGGCAAGGTAGAAACAGGTTTATTTTCAGCTTCTCTGTATCACTGAGGTCACATCACTCATTGCTTTACAACTAGACTCCACTGCATAAACTTCCACGCATTTCTGCTTCTGCCTTTGTCTAGTAGTAGTACATGGCTCTGAGATCTGACTTGCAGCAAAGAAGGTCTTTACTGGATCATACAGCTTAGCAGCCATCTCATCTGTGTGCATCTGTTTAAGATTTGATCGATTAAGCCCTCTCCAAATTAATATAATTCAGGCATTTACGTTTAACAGACTTGCAAGTGATGTTACGTTAGCTAGCTTGCTTGTTTATCACCAGCTACAGCCAGATCTGACAATCATCCTCATCTCTCCTTACTGCTTCCCTGTCTCTGCTTCTTCCACAGTATTTCCTTATATCCATCTACAGAAGTTATTCAATAATGTTTAAAACTCATTAGAAATTGAATTTCTTAAAAGTCAAACCAACCAGTTCGAAAAAAATGACCTAGAACTCGATCTGAATATCATAAGTCGAAGAGTGAACAACAACCTAAGAGAACTTGTACGCGCGGGGAAATGAGTCTCAGCGAAAACAAAGGGTAACGCTTCAGTCTCAGCCTGGCATTCGCTGTGATAGTATCGTACATGTTTACATTAGCTGAATACATATATTTAGACAGTAAAAATACATTTAGACAATGATAGACAGTAACAGTAATTATATAATAAAATACATTTTAAAATACAAGATATCTTATAAATTATTCTAATATCATTAGTAATAAAACATTTAATATATTTACTTATAATAATATTGTCGTGCCGAGCGGGGACAGAATGGAGACAAAGGCGGGGACTTCAGGATATCGGGGAATACGGGGTTTAAATACAGGTAAGGCATGCAAAACGCAGATGGTCAATACAATCACCGGACTCGGGAAACAAACTGAAACGCAGACGAAATACATAGGACTAATGACAACAAACAGAAACAGCTGATCACACGGGGATTCCACAGGGGGTTTACGAGCGGGCGTGGCACACGGAAGGAGTGGACAATCGGGGCAGGACACATTGTTTTTTTTTTTACTTTACACATTGTGTGGATACATTTTTTTCTTACTTTACAAATTGCTGTTTTAATAAATGTGCTTAGATGTGTTTAGTACAGTATATGCTCTTCTTGTTTTATCCTGTTCATTTTGTGTTAAAAAAAAAAAAAAACTCGAACTTTTTAGGACTCAAACCCAAGTTCTGAACAGATTAAGTTAGAGTTCCGAGGTACCACTGTATAAGATAATCAGTTTTATTACAAAAACGTACTTTTGTCATGTTATGTAACTATACTTCAGTTCTATTTTATGCACCAACACGTGGATAGCTGCATGCATGCTGGCTGTAGTCTACCTGCTGTACATGCAAAGAATGGGCCTCATTCACCAAACGTTCTTACGAACAAATTTGTTCTTAAACCCCACGTGCACACTTTTTAACGAAGATTCTGACCTATTTATAATCCGCATGATCGCCATTACTACCATGAAAATAATTTTTACACTTTAAAACTATTTTTTATATTTTACTTTTATAAATTATTAAAATACTATCATTTTATGAACTGTAGAATGAACAAAACTGCTATAACCAATTATTTTGAACAAACTATCATTACTCAAATGTGCGTACGAATGGTCTTGAGTGTGCGTAGATTCTGTTCTTAGCTAAGAACAAATTCAGATAAGGAAACATTGGTGAATGTCAGAATCTTTGTAAAAAAGTGTATACGTGGGGTTTAAGAACAAATTTGTTCATAATAACGGTTGGTGAATGAGGCCCAATGTGTGCACTTCTATTTGTGGTTAATTTAGTTTAGTTTATTAGTTTATTCAACAGGGGCCATGTACAGAGCAAATCCTATACCAGAGTTAGCAGCTAATTTACATCAGTGGTCCCTGGGCAGGAGGCTGAAAAAAAACAACATCATACTAAAACAACACAACATGTAACAGATACATAAAATAACCACAACATCATCTCATTTAACATTATAAACAATAACACAGGACTACATATACACAAGGACACTACTATCAATACATACATGACAAGAACACTATACCAATACATATATGACAGCATATTATACAACACATATCACATAAAAAAATATTAATGGGTTAGTGATCACATCTTTGATTAGCCTTCATGCATGTCTTCAAAGATATTTTAAACTGGCTAAAACTTGTACAGTCTCTAATATGAACTGAAATTAAATTCCATTTCTCTACTACACTAATAGAGAAGGCTGACTGGCCAAAAGAGGTTTTCCTGAAACTCACATAACAATCACCTCTCATAGAGGACCTAGAGACACTTTAGACAATTTATCTCTGCAAAATAATATCCATTGTTTCAGAGGTGGCGGTGCAAGATTATGAACAAGTTTATACATCAAGCACATATCAGCAAAACAGATAAAACTTTCAAAAGACAATAAGTTATGATGGCACAATGATGGTAATTTCTTGTTTTATAAGAATTTTTATAGCTTGTTTATAGTGAGTGCCTAAGGGTTGTAAGATAGTCACACCTGCCTGTGCCCAACTTGTAGAGCAATAAGATAGGTGTGAAAAAAATCATGGAATGTAAAAACAATTTAGCAGCAGGAAGTGATAATTGGTGTCTAATATACCTAAAATTAGCTAAACTACCTCTGACACATTTGGATATCTTTTTTATGTGCTTTTTAAAAGTTAAATTGGAATCAATAATTATACCCAGAAACTTAAAATTATCAACAGTATTTATTATATCCACCTTAACAATGATATTTGGTTGTTGTTCTATGTCACACTTATTAATGGAGAAATACATGGCTACTGTTTTACTAACATTAAGAGTAAGACAATTATACTGTACATCAACCAATCTGATACTTTATTTAAAGCTGCAGCAAGTTTTGATGCAGCTTCTTCTCTAGTTTTGTCATGTGTATAAATAACTGTATCATGTAAATACATTTGGATGTGAACTTCTGGGCAAATCAAGGGTAAGTCATTAATATATAAACTAAAAAAAATGGACCCTAAAATTGATCCCTGAGGCACTCCAATAGTGCTATTAAAAAGGGAAGAGCATGTGTCAATAATTCTTGTGCCCTGCTTTCTTAAATCTACAGTAAATAAGATTCCATCCATGTCGGAGCATTAGAAGAAAAATTTAACTTTGAAAGTATAGACAACAGAACATTATGCTTGTGGGAGTTTTACTTACATAAAACCACGACATCTGATTGGCTGGTCCCACCTCCTCTAGTTGCTTTGACCCACCATCTCTACAATCTGACTGGTTATTGCTCTCTTTTTTTCCTTCTGCCCTCTGAACATTTGTGTGTAGGTAAAACCCTCATGAGCTTAATTCTATTTTACTTTGGAGTAGAAAAACATTCACTGTTCTCCCAATATTATCAATCTAAATTAATGCACTGCAATATAAATTCTAATGTTGAAAGCTGAATGTGAGATTTTACTAAGGTGCAGCAAATCACATCAAAAGGCACATGCCCCAGTAAAAGGAGTCTCCCACGCGAGGTTTCAAATTACCAGTCCACAACATGTTTATGATTCATTATTTAATCAGACCCACAGTCAGGTCTTTCATTTTGCTCACCATGAAAATGATGTATCGTCATTTTGCTAATCTTCACCAGCAAACTCCATCAGCTTGCACGTCCTTTAATGTGTTTGATTCTTTTTTACTGTGCAGTTCAGCAGTTGGTCTTTTGACAGTTTTACAGTGGTGTGTCCTCCCTGTTTAATAACAACAATAAAAATTAATGTTCTGAGATTCTAGTTTATTTGTATTCCATTAATTAATTGTATTCCCATGGTAATAGTTGTGATTTTTTTTTCTGAGAAGTTAAGCATAGCGTTTCATTTATGTAGTCAAAAATAATTGAATGATCAATTATTTGAGCTGAATTGTGATAGAAGTTAAAGATTTCTGAGGCATCAAAATTGTTCCCTCTACAGTGAATTGAATTACCTTTGAGCCACTGATTTACACCCCTAACATTCATCTATGTTTAAAATACATTAATACATTTGTGTGTTTTTAAAATGTCATGCACAAAAATACATTAGTTTGCCAGAAATGTTGTTGAGATTATTTCTACGTTTTTTATTTATTTAGGAAAATAATGGGCAACACATTTCACCCTGTTTCCACTCAATGCTTCATTAAGAATTGCAGTTGACTTCCCATTCGTATTCAGTGATCCATCACAAATGAAGTTTATGTCTTTGTGATGTTGTTGGCAAAAATAAGTGTGCCAGAATGCATGAGGGGCTCTCTTTGTGAAATGTAAAATGCTTAGCGATGATGATGTGCACATTTAGGACAAAGGGGGATTCTGTTTCAGGAATTAACAGTGGGGAATATTCAAAGGAGTACCACGGTGCTGAATACATTTTGGTCACCAGGGTCTCATCTGTCAGTCGGTACACAAAATCTTTTTAATGGCATTAGGGCCTTCATGAACCTGCTGAAATTACCTCAATGGGCCCGTTTCAATAAAAGACAATATTTACAAAGGGAGCTTTTGGCCACGACAGAGAAATAGAGCCATTTTCTCAGTATACAGCCACCTGCTTTTTCCCAAAGCTGACACATAGCTCCAGTGTAAATGCCACCAAAAACATCAGTAGAAGAAAAAGTAACGACAAACTGCACTCACACAATGACAAGCAGCTCGAAATTCTGCAAGCAATATAATATCCCACACTAAATTTGACAGCTGTGCCATCTGATGTGGGTGGCCAAATGTGTACGCTGAACATCTGTCACTGGCAGCAGGTGAGGGTTGCCAAATGTAGAACTCAGATTCAAATTGCACATGTAACCCGGTTTAACCACAAGATTTAAAGCAATCAGTTCTGTAAGGTACAAGAATCAACAAACTAGCTGTTGTACAATTTGACAATTTGGAAAAAAATACAAAGCATAACCATCTACTTTTCTTCCAGTGCTATAGAAAAACACAATCACTATTTCTCAAATTGATTTTATTGACATTTTTTCTGCCAGCTCAAGTTTTGATTGGGCACTTACCCAATCTGAAAGGGAACATTATTCTTCGATTCACTGCAGCTAGGCTTGGTAACTTCAGGTACTGATCAAATGACCAGTAAATTATGCTTAAATGATTTTCACTGAAAAAGAAATGATGGTATCGCACTATAAAAGATTTGAGCAGAACTTAACAAATTGCAGTATGTAATCAACATCATTTGATGATGCTGTCCCATTAAACTTGCATTTCGCATTCAGTGCCCAAGAACACACTGTACATTACACACAAATAAGGGCACATAAAATCATGCAAGTCTGTTTATCAGCATTGTTAATGCCAGGTAGAGAGACATTCACTTCTTTTCCTTTATTCCCTGATATCCACTTCTGTAGTCAACTAATGGAAAATGTTTTTATATGATAATTATATGTATATGTATTTCTTTTTCAAGCCAACTTTATTTTGAATCTCAATTAGCATATAATTATATTAAAACAAATGTCTTTTTTTCTGTAAATCCTTATAAATAAGCTAGTATAACATTATAATTGCAGATTGTCATGTCACTGTGATCCTGTATCAGATGAATGTTGGAAGATGGATGTATGGATAAATTCATGCTACCTAATTAACAAAGAATCATTGTGAATGTATTAACTGTAGACAAATATTTACCAGAAATACATAATGAAAGAAACTCCAGGCCCTTCTGCTTTATTACTTTCATGCTGGAAGTCATGTAATTATACTACAGTAATTCCTTTAACTGTATAAGTCACTGTTATTTAATTCTGTGTTAAATGTGTTGGTAAAAGGTTGTATAAAATAAATTGAATTCATCTGAACTGACCCCTACAAAAATTTTCCAAACCTGATATGAAGCTCAGCTCTCAGTCATAACCATTCAAACTGAAATATTTGTTTCTTAATGCTGTAGAACTGAGCATGCTCACTAAAGCCATGGTTTCTGTGGGTATATTTGCTGATATCCATAATGCCCATGTAATTAACATATTTTATTTTTATCCTCCATTATTTATGTTTGTAGCAACAGTATGCATTTATTGCAGTACTATTTTAATGAACCTCATGCTCATAGAAAATAATGAATTTTCACCTTAACTTTAATCGCTCATTAAATTGCTTTTTGACATGGCATCTTCATAGCAAAGTACAACTGGCCATTCAGCTGCTGGAGCATATAAGTGATAGTTAAAGCTTTATTAAATCTCAGGAATGAGTAATGATTTAAGCCTGGTTTTAGTTAAACCCATGGAAGACAAGCCCTTTTTCTGTGGAGCACACAGCTTGTGTAAGTGTAAGTAAGGTATGTGTGCCCAATACGAATGAAGGTGCAGAACATGATTAAGAAGCCGCACACCCTCCTTAATCTGTCCACAACAGCTCCAGGATCACTCTTTCAGCATGAAGAGGAATGTTCCTTTGTTTTTTTTCCCTGCATTGTCCAGCTGCTGTCTAGAAATAAAACAGACAGAAACCACAAGCGTGTCCTGGGGGCATCCATGAAAATGAGTAAGAAAGAACACAGTGGCTGAATATTGCAAATACTGCATTACCTCTTTCTATGTCCATGTCAGCATGCAGTGGTGTGTGTGTATGCATGTGTGTGTGTAATGCTTCTTTCTATCCACGTTGACTCAGCTGACCTTCATACAGGTATATGTGAGGTCATAGTACAAAGTGATGCCTCTACACTTGTGTAATTAACTGATCTTATGTATCAAATGAATGTATATGTCAGTAACCTGTTACCCTGTTCAGGAATGGCTATCCCATAAGCTCTTCTACACACTGGCACAGCTGGAACCAAAGAGTGACATCTAATTTACCTAGAAGAGACATTTGCTGGAGGCATCATTAAGACAATAGTCAGGCCTAATTCAGAAACCATCCATCAAAGGATTCATTCAAGTTCGGGATCATTGCTTTTTATATGCTGTCATTCCCTGTTTCTGCTTGAAATTATAATCAAATGTAACTTTTAGTGTCTGTGTGTGTGTGTGTGTGTGTGTGTGTGTGTGTGTGTGCGTGTGTTTATACATAAACACACACACAGAAAACTGTACTTGTATCTTTGTGGGAACGTCAATTCATTTTTATGGGCAAAACCCTAATCCCAACAATGACAACCTTTGTGGTCTCTTAATTTTTGTTCCATGGCTGTGTGTGCGTGTGTGTGTGTGCAATGAAAAAACTAAACATGCAAAAACTCTTATATATTTTTTTGTTACTTATGGTTATGATTAGGGCTGGGTAGGGATTAAGGTTGTCATTGTTAGCATTAGGATTTTTCCCCTAGAAATATATGGGCAGTCCCCAAAATGATATGATTATATGACTGTGTCTGTGTGTGTGTGTGCTACTGAAAAATTTCAGATGAGGCTGAATTATAAGTCAGCATGAATAGGTGTTTTTTTCTACCTTTGAATGGAACATTACCTGAGAGGGGGCTTACTGAAACACCTGAATGAGGCAGCAGGAACACAATTTTCAGCATAGACACATAAGATCTATGCTCTGTTTCCCTGGTAAGGCTGTCGTGAGCAAATAAATGTTGTTTTCACAAAACATCCATACAACATCATAATTAAAGCAGTGCCACAAGTTCTGTCAATGTTCATTATGTTATTATAAAAGTATTTCTGTAGTAAAAGCCACACAGTTTTAGAACATTTTATATTTTACACTTTCAACTTCATGCTGTTCCTTCAATTTAATTATTGATGTATTAGTGCAAATCTTACTCCAGCAATCCTGTGGAGACAGGTTATTAACTTTAAATATCGGTGCTTTGACAGTTCAGGTGTGTCTTAGTCACTTTTTGGCTCAGTTAATTATGATTTCAGTTAATGTTCACATCAAACATTGTAATGGGGAGGGCAGGAGGAAGGTGATTTAAGTGACTTTTGAATGTGGCATGATTATTGCTGACCATGTCCATCCTTTTATCACCACAATGTATCCAGTTTCAAATGGCTTCTTTCAGCAGGATAACGCACCATGTCACAAAGCTCATACCATCTCAGACTGGTTTCTTGAACATGACAGTAAGTTCACTGCACTCAAATGGCTTCCACAGTTACAAGTAGGGTGACCAGATAATCCATGTCAGGGAGGACACTTTGAGCTACTTCGGGTTTTACAAACTACTTTAAAATTGAAAGGCTCCTGTGCTCGGCTTAATAGTTCAGCTCTTCTTGTGCTTTGACTGGTATGTTTATTTGACCGAAAGACTCATCCAGCTGTTTTACATTAGCATGACCAATTACCACACAGCGAGAACTCAGTGCTAAAGTGTAATCCAGGTCCTATTAATTGAAATGGTAATTTACAAATCCTGTCCTAGCTCATAGTGTCCTCGCTGACATGGATTTTCTGGTCACCCTAGTTACCAGATCTCAATCTCAATAGAGCAATTATGGGATATGGTGGACCAGGGAATTCGCATCATGAAGGTACAGCTGACAAATCTGCAGCCACTGCGTAATGTATTGTGTCAACATGACCCAAAGTCTCTGCGGAATGTTTCAAGCACCTTGTTGAATCTTTGCCATGCAGAATTCAGACAATTCTGAAGGCAAAAGGGGGTCCAACACGGTACTAACAAGGTAATTACCTAATAATGTGGCCAGTGATTGTATGTAGGGCCAATTAATGAAGTTTGTTGTTCTTCAGGCTTTCATTGATTTGTTGCTACCACTGACTCATTAAAGACTGTGGCATAGCCTAACTAAGGATTTTGTGGTTAGGTGGGTGAGGTCCCTGATTCATGCAGTAACAGCTGATATCATTTCATATGGATAAAACACAGAGTAAAATCCCATGAAGCTAACCAGCAGCAAGCCTTCCCTCTCTCAAGTTAGATGTGTTAGCTGTCTCCAGTCATATATATATATATACACACACACACACGCACACACACATATACACAATAGTCCAAACCTATTACTATAACTTAGTTTCTTCTAAAGTTTAATTGACTTAAATTTCATTTTGAAAATGCAAACAAATGTAGCACCCCCTTCCTGCCTCCAAGGGAGCGTAAAAGAGGTGCCCTAGGTTCGGCTCTGTGGTCTGGCTGAATCTCAAAATGCAGTACCTACAGAGCTTTGCTAACACAATGTTTATTACATACAACAACGTAAACTAAAATAAATGACAGACATTTAACGACAGCACCCTATAAACATAGATGAAATACTCTGGAGTATGTTAATATACTGTAAGTGCTCTTATGGTGCAGGCCTGGACGAGACTTGGGTACGTAGAGGCCAAAACGGTAATGGCCGCTTCGCTCGGAGAGGGGGGAAAATAAAACGCTCGTTACCTCCACTCGGTTCCTAATTAACTCTGGCAGGATGATCCACCAAACGTCCTCCACGACACAGGAGCTCCCACGAAGCCCGATGAACTTTGTGCGCCTCCGGTAACACAAAGTGCTATCGG
>JAODJW010000094.1:31006675-31025746 GCA_026777045.1 Hyperopisus bebe
CATTCAGTTTGGAGTTCAGGAGATTGTCTTGACCAGGACCACACCCCTAAATGCATTGAAGCAACTGCCATGTGATGGGTTGATTAGATAATTGCATTAATGAGAAATTGAACAGGTGTTCCTAATAATCCTTTAGGTGAGTGTATAGTTGAAATATCCATTAGTGTCATGCAAATAAAAAGCAAAAAAAAGCATGAATAGTTACTATAGGTTTTAAATAATTACGGAGATTCATCATGGGAGATACATGCAGGATAATTAAACCAGACAAGCAGTGTGTTATTTATAAATGCTTAAGCACATGAGGCAAAGGAATGGGAGCACTGATGCTAACACATTCAAATACAATATACGTAATTTATTTTTGACCCCGACAATAGCAATTATTAAATATAATTTAAAAATAATTAAATATATTATTAAAAATAATAATTGTCAGGGACAATGACTTACAATCAAAATTTTTTAAATAGCAGGTTCCTGCACTTAAAAATACATTTTGGCCAGTCATATGCCTTAAAGTCTACAACTTACTCGATATGTGCTAAAATTATTATTATTATTTTTGTTATAGGGTGCAAATAATGAAGGATAATAAGACAATTTGGCATGAAAACAGAGAGACATACAACAACATTTTGCGGGTATTATAATAATTGGTCAATGAGAATAACCAGGTAGAATTAGAAGCTCGCATTACCTGTGGAATATAGTATTGACTTCAGATCCTACACATTGCATAGATTTTGCTGTGCATTTTATTCTATATTTGTAAGGGATTGTAATCATATTTGGTGCTTCCTTGCTAAGAAGACAGTCACCGCTGATGTTATGCATACTGTCAGCTCCCTTCAGAGGTTTCAGAACTAAAATCTTAAAATGAACTGGCAGTATGGTGCTCTTCATTAATCAACAAGATAATTCTTGATTGCTCTCCTGTCTTCATTTCCATGGTCTCGGTAAGATAACAAACGCAGACTGATATGCTGAACATCACCATTGTTACAGATGCACGTTAAAATGCCTGTTTCATTATGAGTTAAATATGAACAGTGCATCTCTATGGTGTTCATGTAAATAAAGATCCCTGTTATTGAACTGCCTCCATCTCATCAAACTGTAAAATCACTAGTGGGTCCAAATGTTTTCTGTACAAATTTATTGTAGCTTGGCACATTTTTTGCTCATTGTGATTTTGTCATTTGAAATTGGTGCTTCCATTTTAGAGGACAACTTTACACTGTTCAGGGTTGTGGCCAAATTTTAGAAAAATAAGTGCATGCCTCTGTAGGAATTATTAGCTCAGGTAAATTTTAATATCTCCACCAATATGTTTTGAAATTAATTACACTTTAATTAATTATTATTTAATGCTGTTTATTAACCAGATGTTATGCTGAATGGTCGGCTCCTCCAAACTCAATTGCGGGATCCCCGTGAGTCTTAATGTGACACTTACGTGGGATTCACTAATTATCAGTATCGCTTATTGGTGTTTCTCTGATTCCGCCTTATAACGTGGAAACCCCTTATATGGCTTAGTAACACTTTTCCCTTCATTCTGGGAGACGCCTGGCAGTGATTAACATCCAGGCCTCCTTGTTATTTCTGGGTTACCATCAAGGTGATTTCCTTTTATTATCCAAAGCTAAGCCTCTCACCCTACAAGAAGTCATGGGGCTTTCGAGGCAAAGCATACCTCTTGCCAAATGCAAACAAATAAAAGTTAGATTACAACTTGGGGATATAAAGTCTTCCATGAAGCAGTGCTGCTCAGAATAACAAGTCAGACTATTCTGAAAGAAGGTAGCACCTTATGGATGCCACATCCAGCAAATATTTACTGACTTATGGATGCCATAGTCTATTACATTGTCCTCTATAGTAAATCTCTGGTCAACACCAACCGATTTACTGTGGTGCATTTTACCACAAAATCGCACCATTCTCTATGTTAAATATACATTTTCATGATGTGGGTAATATGGTTACCTTATATTAATCCTAGTTTCACATGACAGTTGCTCGAATCATGGCATAGAGCATATGCTTGTATACCAACTGATTTACTGTATTCAGATTTCATGCTGTTTTCAGTTTCTGGAAAAGAAGACTATTCTTAGAAAGCTTAAGGAAGAATATGTAGAGCAGGGATGGGCAATCTAATCTGCAAAGGGCCGGTGTGTATGCAGGTTTTTGCAGGTCAACTGTTTTGTAGGTCAACTGTTCAAACCCAGGTGTGAGGACTCTTCAGCCAATCAGTCCTCTAATTAGTAATCCAATTAGGGAGTTGCAGTGAAAACCTGCATCCACGCCGCCCCTTTGCGGATAAGATTGCCCACCCCTGATTTAGAAGTTTACTGTATCATTCCTAGTACATATTGATTTTTCTCTGCACAAGAATGATAGTCAACAAAACACCAAACAATGTTCACATGAGCAAATTCACGTATTATGATTCATGAGCATCAACTGGATTAGAGCATTAAAAAAAAGAAAACATGATGGGTTGTAGAAGTAGGAAATATGGTGCAGTGCTGGATGTCACACAAGCAGAAATACAAAGTCATTAGAGGAAAAAATTATGAAGCTGTTTTGCCTAATGTGAGGACAAACAAAAAGCACTGACTCAGGTAGGGAATTTGTGTGGAGGCTAAAAAGCTCTAGTAGGGGGTTACTGGCTGGAACAAAACATAATAATTACAAAAAAAAAAAAAAAATACATATACTATAATCAACTCAGCGTCATAACACCAGTCACTAAATTACCACTTATTCCACAATATTTTTAAATCGTGAGTGGTTTGGGCTGTCTGATATACATGCTTGACATGGTTCATAAGTAGGAATTATTTTATTGATGGAGATTTCATATGGATGCATTTAGCTTTCATACAGGCAAATTCAATTATAAGTGGTTAGTAGTTTTTGCTGCACACTGTTCCTGAATTACCACCTATGCGACTTAAGACCACTCGCACATTCAAAGGAAAGCGAAAAAATTTAAAAATAAAAATAAAATACGTAAATGTATGTAAAATTAATTCTGGGCGGCCATATGCCCAGTAGGAATACCCTACCAAGTGCACACTGCATACTGGACTATAGTTGTTGCAGGAATGTACAGTATATGGTATAAAAATGATAATCATGTACAAAATGTCTAAAAAGTCAAACGACTGTCTGCCAGTGGTAGGCTATGCACAGCACTGAGTGAAAATCAGGGGGGTTAAGGAGGGATTAAGGAGAAATATGCGTGTTCAGACACCCCTCCCTCTCCCAGAACACCACCAAGACCACCAAACCTACATGAAGAAAGGGTAAGGAAGCTTAGCAAAATGAAAGAATCGTGTGGGTCGCATACAATCTACATTTGCAGTTTTTTTTCTGTAGATTTACTGGGTTCAATTTTATTTAAAAACAACATGTGCCCAATAAAATGGCATGTTTGCCATCTCTCTAGTCAGTAAATCAGGAACAGTATAAACATTCATACCTAGCATTTAATGTGCATTTGCTTATATTACTACATAAAGATAATAATCATTTTTTTAAAAAATAATTTATTAAGAAGAATTTTACATGCCATTCATTTATCTGCACAGAAGTATATGACCTTGTCCATGCAATGAAACATGTCAGCCTTTATAAATACATTGATAACTTGTTATATTTACAAGAAAAACTCCTCAGTCATAATTACAGTATATGGATGGCATGCTGGTGACACAATCTCACATACTGGTTGCCACCGTAGATTTTTGCTTCATTTTGTGAATGGATAGTCTGACTGCCCACTGTTTCTTATAGTTCTTTAATTATTTGTAATTCACTGTTGATTGATGCTGTGTGGGGCTGTAAACGTTCAATGCTGTACATATACTGTTCCCTCTAAGGAACCCATTTAATATCCATGTGAACTGGAAGTATTCTTATGAAGTGTACACACAATGTCTCCTGGGCATTTAAGGTTATTTCAGCATTAGGTTTGCTGAAAAAGACACCAGAAATTCTCTGCTTCCCTCCATTTTCAAAGTATGGGAGCTTATTTTTGAGTAGCTGGGTTAATCATGGGCTAACACCATTAAGCCTTCTGGAAAGTGCACGATTTTACATCTGATCCCTTTTCCACAATCAGTCTGACATATTAAGCTCTAGATCAGGGGTCACCAACCTTTTTCAAACTGAGAGCCACTTCACGGGTACTGGATCATATGAATGGCTACCAGTTTGAAACGCCCTCCTAAACTCATCTAAATTTCATAATAATTAGTACTTTATTGATCCCACGTGTGGGGAAATTGTTTTTACGCCTCCCTCAACTTGCTCTTTGCAGAGTAAGTTGTCTGCAAAGGGTGGCCACCTCTTGGGGTGCCCAGGGAGCTGGGGGTTAAGGGCCTTGCTCAAGGACCCCGCAGATGTGCTGAAGTGGGGTTTCAACCGGCGACCTTGTGATTACAGGCACACAGGCTTAGCCCACTGAGCCACGCGCTGCCCCAAGTATTATAAATGTATTTTAAATGCTTTATTTTAGATACTGTCATTTTCAAATCTATAAAAATGGAAATGTGATTAAAGAAGAATAGCAACAGGATAAAATTAAGTTTTAGACACTGCTCACTGGAAGGTTGTGCTATTTTTAGAACAGGTCCACAGGTGACTAATGTGGTCCTTGGGGGCACGATGTTGGTGACCCCTGCTCCAGATAATGAATTTTTGGAACTTCTTTTCCTTTCACATAGAAGCCACAAACAACCATTTACTGTTAGAGTTAGCCTCATATTTTATCATTATAGAAATATCCATTGATACATTTGCTGTAACTGCTTGTCCTATTCAGGGTCATGGGGGGTCTGGAACCTATCCCAGAGGCTATGGGCAGAAGGCAGGGAACAACCCAGGATGGAGCATCAACCCATCGCAGGGCATACACTCACACATCCACACCTATGGGCAATTTGGCAACTCCAATTAACCTCAGCATGTTTTTTGATTTTGGGGGGAAACTAGAGTACCTGGAAGAAATGCCATTATAACACAGGGAGCGTTATCATGCAAACTCTACACACATGAAAACCTGGCAAAGACTGGAACCCAGATCCCTGAAGTGTGAGGCAACAGTGCTAACCAGGGCTGGACTGCCCATCTAGCGTACCAGGCAATGCCTGGTGGGCCGACACACATTTTTGGGCCGACCCGGGGCCCTCCCCTGGATCATAGAGGCCGCTCCCATATACTAAATACACACAAAATTATACTAATGTAATTTCTCCCAAGTTCTTTACACCTAGAATATATTATTTATACTTCAAGTCTGACTTGCGATTTTATATATCTCTCATTTTTGTTATACATTCTTATTATGGTGTAATTTTTATTTTATTTTTTTTTTAAATATGTGGTTGTATAAATAAATGCGTTAAAGTATGTTAATGATTCTGCGCTGTCTAAATTGTATAAAAAGTTAGGCTACATGACACTTGAATGGGCTATACCCGAATGCATGGATGCATTATGAGAATATGTTTATGTTTCTTTGACATCCACTTTCACTTCAAGGTGGGAATTGTGACACTGTGGCCATCTCTCCCAAGATGAATCCCTGAGTAGTGAAAGAGCATATAAATTTTTTAACATGGTTACTCTCCTCCTTGTAAGCTGCTGCGCTTTATTTTAATTTTTGAAATCACACAACATACATGTCACGCCCAGCTCCGTCCGATCCTCCTGTGTGCCACGCCCCCCCGTTACCTCGTGTTAATGCCCGATTGTTCCCACCTGTTGCTCGTTGAGTTCAGCTTGTCATGTGTATTTAGTCTGTGTCTCAGGCTGTATTCCCCAGACTTGTCATTGATGTTTGCTGTCGTTCTGCCCCGTGTTGCTGCTTGTTTCCCTATTAAATCCCCGTTTTACCTGACTTCCTGGCTCCTCTCCCCTGCTTGCCCGTTCGCCCACCGACGATCGTGACAATACACATATATCCTCTGGTATGTCATGTGCTTTCGCATATCGTATAAATAATCGTAGTGGGCTGCCATGACCAAAAAATGCCAGGGCCATTTTTTGGTCCCAGTCCAGCCCTGGTGCTAACCACTGTGCCACCCCCATGATGAAAAGAACACATTTATTTCTGCTCTGTTTAATTAATCGGTTTAACAATCTGCTCACTCAGGCATGTGGCCTGTACTATCAGTTCTGGTCATTTGTGGTTCAGATTCAAAAATGATTTCCATTATCCACAATCCACACTGTTCCTCATACTGGGGGTAAAAGAGCAACAGCCCTTTGGATAAAGAGCTCGGCTCTCTTTCCTTATTCATTACGCACCTCAGTTTCGGCTCACTCTAGTGGACCCCGCTGCCAAGATACATAGAATTGGCTACAGATTGCAAACTACCCGGTGAACCAGTGCCACTGTAAAAACAGCGTTACTCGTCTTGCTCTGATTCACTACATTGGCTCTGAGCCAAGTACAGAGCCAAGAATGAACATGTCCATGACCTCTCCAGCCTATGTCAGGGGTATGGGCCTCAAGCCACAATTCAATACAGTATATATATATATATATATATACACACACAATGCCTTGAAAAAGAATTCACCCCCCCTTGGCATTTTTCATGACTTCTTGCCTCACAACCTGGATTTAAAATGTTTCATAATCTTGTTTTATGTGATGGATCTGCACAAAATAGTCTAAGTTGGTGAAGTGAAATGAGAAACAAAATATACAAAAAAGAATAAAAATAAATACAAAACGGAAAATTGGCATGTGCATATGTATTCACCCCCTTTGACATGAAGCCCCTAAACAGTCCTGGTGCAACCAATTACCTTCAAAAGTCACATAATTAATGAAATGAAGTCCACCTGTGTGTAATCTAAATGTCACATGATCGGTCAGTATAAACACACCTTTTCTGAAAGGCCCCAGAGGCTGAAACACCACTAAGCAAGAGGCATCACACCATGAAGACCAAGGAGCTCTCCAAACAAGTCAGGGACAAAGTTATAGTGAAGTACAAGTCAGGGTTGGGTTATAAAAAATATCTAAATCTTCGATGATCCTTCGGAGCACCATCAAATCCCTCATCTTCAAATGGAAAGAACATGGTACCACAACAAACCTGCCAAGAGAGGGCTGCCCACCAAAACTCACAGACTGGGCAAGGAGGGAATTAATCAGAGAGGACAGCCAGAGACCAAAGGTAACCCTGAAGGAGTTGCAGAGTTCCACAGCAGAGACTGGAGTATCTGTCCATAGGACCACAATACGCATAGAGTTGGGCTTTATGGAAGAGTGGCCAGAAAAAAGCCATTACGTAACGTCAAAAATAAGAAAGCACGTTTTGAGTTTGCCCAAAGGCATGTGGGTGACTCCCCAAATGTATGGAGGAAGGTGCTCTGGTCAGATGAGACTAAAACTGAACTTTTCGGCCACCAAGGAAAATGCTATGTCTGGTGCAAAAGTAACACATCCCATCACCACCAGAACAACATCGCCACAGTGAAACATGATGGTGGGAGCATCATGCTGTGGGGATGTTTTTCAGCAGCAGGGACTGGGAAACTGGTCCCAGTCGAGGGAAAGATGAATGGTGCTAAATACAGGGATATTCTTGAGCAAAATCTGTGTCAGTCTGCCTATGATTTGAGACTGCAACGGAGGTTCACCTTCCAGCAGGACAATGACCCAAAGCATACTGCTAAAGCAACACTCAAGTGGTTTAAGAGGAAACATTTAAATGTGTTGGAATGGCCTAATCAAAGTCCAGACCTCAATCCATTTGAGAATCTGTGGTCAGACTTGTAGATTGCTGTTCACAAGTGAAAACCATCCAAAATTAAGGAGCTGGAGCAGTTTTGCCTTGAGGAATGGGCAAAAATCCCAGTGGTAAGCTCATAGAGACTTATCCAAAATGACTTGCAGCTGTAATTGCTGCAAAAGGTGGCTCTACGAAGTACTGACTTTAGGGGGGGTGAACAGTTATGCACACTGAAGGTTTCTGTTATTTTGTCCTATTTGTTGTTTGCTTTAATAAACGAAATAAAAAAAAGAAATACATCTTCAAAGTTGTAGGCACGTTCTGTAAATGACATGGTGCAAACTGTCAAACAATCCATTTTAATTCTAGATTGTGAGGCAACAAAACATGAAAAATACTCTTCCAATGCATTGTGTCATATCATTATTTAAGCACATAGACCCTTCCAAGAATAGATGTCAGCATGTGTCCTCTCAACAGAACATGGACTACCAGTAATAAGGGTCTGTATCCACTATTTAGATTTTTTTAAAATTTATTTAGCCAATCAATCTCCTTGTATTTTAGATGAATCTAAGATGAAAGATTACAGTTCCACCCCATCAACAGCAAATATCCAGTCTGTGACTGAGTTGTGCTGGATTCTGAACATCTGACACACTTATTCTGCTCACAAGCCCCACAGGTTCCACTTGAATAGAGAAAAACACCTGAAATGTAGGGCTCCTCTCATTAGCATTCTCTACGTCCCTCTCTCTGTCTGGCTCTTCATGTTCTTCTGCTAACTCCATTATTAGACATTCCAAAGGCTCACCAGTACTGGAGTCTCATGTTAAGCCTACAATAAAAGATAAACACTATAAGCAAACACGTGAGCACCTATGGAGGAAAATAGTGCATCCATGTGCATCAACATGTACAGGGTACCAGCATATCAGCCTGCTATCGTGCATGGTTTCACAGATGGGCATCAAGACTAGGTTGAATCTTAAGCTTCTTTGATGGGAATAGACTGGCACTCATCCTAAGGATGAAGCGCACAAATTATTTTATAGGTGTCACAATAACTCAATTAAACTTGACTGCTCGATTATTAAATAGCATCGTTTGAAATTTGCCTTCTCATTTACTCAGCAATATGGCAGAAGACAGACAGCGCCTAGCAGATGATGGTCCAAATAAAGAGCAAAAGCATAATTTCTGTGGAAGCACTTCAAGTAAAAGAAATTGCAGTCATCTGTCAGTATTGCAAAGCAGCTAAGGAGTACACTGACAACACTAATTGCCAGGCTCATGCAGAGGGCGTGCACCTGCCCTTTCACCTGAATGAATGAAAGTGCCTGTCCCCCTTTGCAAGCCCCTCTGCATCCCGAAAAATGTTTTGGTCAACCACGCTCCCCTATTTGTCGCGCCTGCCTCTAGTAAATTCAGTTCACTTCAATGCTAATCGTAGCTATAGTTTTACAGGGTTTTGCTTGTACAGCTAATGTTAAACATCTCTTGCTTTTCACAGTATTTCATATCTAGATCTAGAGTTCATTGGAAGATGTACTGAAACACACAGCACAAGTACAGCTTCCAAAAATCTATGAAAAACGTATAAGGTGGAATTATGTATACCTCTCCTTCGATAGACTACTGTCTAAGGACGAAAGTAAAAATGTAAGGCTTGTGATTGTTTTTCCTGTCTTCTCAAATTGATTTGTGGATATATGGATCGGAAGGCTAATGCTTTAATGTGACAATTTCCTGCCTTTTCATCTTCCTTTGATGGATTCCACCCTGCCTGTGGCACACAATGCCTGCAGGCGTGGAAGCCGAACAAACAAGGTGTTATGCATCTCTGCAGAGTATGCAAAAAAGAAGTTTGCTGCGTTTTTTACACCAATACTGTGTCATTGTCATTCTTTGTGTGATATAGCACTTCATCTGTGGTGATTCTCTTTTTTCGTTTGTTTTCACAGGGTGATGACACAGACTAGTAACAACATGTCAGATTCATTATACAAAGTCATAGACAGACTAGACATACTGTATGGAGATAAGCAGTGCAACTGTATCACAAGATCCATAAATGCAGACATTGGAAATACAGGTACGTCATAACTTTTGCAAAATTTGTGATTTATTTATTGTCCTCTGATTCTTTTGCTCTATATAATTTTTACTCTGCAGTTGCTGTAACTGCTGCTCTAAGCTGAAGTTACAAATACCTTCAAAAAGGCCCAGCAGCACCTAAGTCCCATGCAGCACTGTAGATGCACAGGGTTGCTGCATTGTAGCTGAACTAAGTGTAGGCAACCAAGAGTCCTGTCTTTTAGACAGTATTCCACTATTGCTTTCCATTCTTGTTGAAATGTTATGTATGATGCATTGTTATGAGCGAGTGGAAATGATTGTAATATAATACACTGGTGTGTCTCTGTACACCAGCAACTGTTACCGTACAGCACAGAAGTACATAATATATTGTATAATCATAGAGGCTATTTAATTTGAAGCAAGCATTCCTGGATACAGTTATTAAGGTAATGAAATTTAATAATGAGAGTGTCTTCAGGTACGTATTCTGACTCCCTAATGCCACTACAGTCTTTACAGATGCTGAAGGGATTTCAGCTGTTACAGCTGCAACACCAGCAGGAGTCTTGGGAAAGATCAAACAGAGGAACCAATTTTTTTTAACCCAACCACATACCCTGGCTGGATTTTCCCCGGAATTGGGAAGGATTCCACATACGTTCCCAAAATGTAGCTAAATAAACTCAGAAAAAACAGTATGTGCAGTTAGAAGTATACTGAAAGTTTTCTTTTGAAAACACCCAGTGATAAGATGTGAATCATAAAATCCAATTATGTGGGACATTATTGACATCATTTGGCTTAGCACAGAGATAAGATCACGGTTGCCACTGTCTGAGTATTTGCCTGTCTTTTGCAAAACCCATTAGCAGAAAACATGTGAAGGAGGTGGTGGAACCACTGGGCAGTTTAAAAGCAGCCGGAGATGAAAGCAGAGCCATACTGAGGGAAACTAACAAAAGCGAAATGAAAACATTCAAATGAAAGTGAACATATCAGAGCAAACAGAGACAAACTCACAGAGGAGAAGTTCTGGGGTCCACATATCTCTCCACGGTACTTGCAAGACAGCAGCATATCGTCTAGCTGGTGTCCCAGCCGGTCCATGAAGTCCAGGTTGGTGCCTTCAAAGTTACGCGGGGGCAGGAAGAGCCTAAAATCTGACAATTTGAGGAACCAGGCTTGTCTGTCATCCTGCAGAATGTCCAGGACGAGGGGCCGAGCCGTGCGGTTGGCCAACAGGAGCCCGAGCCAGTAACCGGCAAAGAACATGTCACTCTTTGTGAGCTTGTAGAAACGGATGGGGTTGTTATTGCAGATGGTGACGGCAGGGAATGGCAGCTCCTTTGCCCACTCCATGTGTACCTTAGTGTAAGTGGGAAAGGAGAGCCAGTACAGGAAGCAATTAGAGGACCAGGACAGAAGCAGGCCCAGAGAGGTGCAGAGTGCCAGGAGCCAGACGGCGCGGTGGCGGAGGGGAGATCCACGCGAACACACGTACCTCAGCCCATGAAGGTGTGCCTCGGCCAGCCTGCCATGGCGTGGCCTGGCCCCAGTCTGCTTCTGAAGATCACGGGCAGCACGCTGGAACCTCCTGCTGGCTAATGTAGCACTTGGCAATCCCTGCTTAGGACAGCCTGCTTCCAAAGCCATAGCTGCCCAAAGCACTAATGCAACATAAACAGCATCATCTTGCAGACAAGCCTGGAGGTCTTGGGCCCTCATGAAGCTCCAGGGTGGACAGCTCTTAGCTGCCCCCTTAAGGATTATATGTCCCAGAAACAAGCAGCGGAAAATCCATGTTAAGTTTTAAAACTGATCTTCCTTTTAATTTCCATTGTTATTTCCTCAGTCCACTTCAGCTGATCCTCTTCGTTTAATTTTTTATCAGTTCCGAACTACTGGTGCTATAGTACTTTACATACTCCAGAGTAAATCAAGTCTAAGACAAGAAAAGGATGAGAGAAAGAGACAGAGAGAGAGAGAGAGACAGACAGACAGAGAAATTAACAGTAAATGAAAAACAGTGGTAAGATGCACGTGAGTGATAAAGTCCAGATGGCATAAAAGTTAGAATGAAAGCTTTGCAGCTGGGTTTTAAGGGACCAGTGAACAAAAATAAATTAACAGTTCCATTGATCCCGGGAAATTGGAGTCGTCAATCAGGGAAAAAAAAAGTCCAGGATAATTGTAGCGCCAATGGTGGGGAGCTGGATACGTGTCGGCTTGGCGAGAGGCTTCTGCACTGTGCTCGCGCCCCTGGCACGGCAGGTCTCTTCTCAGCCTCAGACACTGGCAGAGCACAAGGCTTGAGCAGTTTCCATGCCGACACTAGGCTGAGTCTCACACACTAATGTTCTCCTTTCATCCCTTCCCTTCTCCTTTTCCCTTTCTTTCCCGTGCCAGCTCCTCACAGTCGCGACTCCTGCTTCTGACAGGCGCTCTCCCACTCTCTCTCTCACTCTCTCTCTCCATCTCTCAATCCCCTGCCCTCCCCATCTCCTGGTCCCCCCCGGAGGAGCTGTAAGGTGCCTTCGCCTAACCCTCCCGCCCACCACAATGACTATGAATTGCTTCTTGTATTAAGCAGAGAATGCGCATGCCGCACACACATACTGCACATCCCTGTAGGACAGTCACACAGAGAACATTCATTTTATTCCAGCCCTTGTAGATTTGCTTGAGAAATATAACACTTAGTGCTCTTTAAAAAATTCTGTCAAAATATATTTTCACATTTATTCAAAGAAAAAAAGCTGCCTTGCTCCTCTACTTCTCCTCAAGTCAAGCCTCGATGCACAAAAGCTCTCTGTCAAGACAGAGATTCCCGCTCCAGCGCTTGGTCTCATCCACCGCACACAGCCCGTAATGGCACCCAGCACCATTGTCCCCCCCACAATTAGGCTCCTGCAAGTCACACATTATTGCACCCCTGTCAGGGCAAAGACTCTGGAATGCTCTTTAGCAGGACTGATTCTAACTATCTCTCAAATCTCAGTGTGACTAGAAACTTACTCTTCAATTTCCAGGTTTTTTTTTCAATTAATTATTTGGGATGCAGATATCCATAGATAACCACAGAGGGAGAGTGCAAGGAAGAGTAATGGAGAGAAGAGATATTGAGCAATACAGGATTTACCACAAGTCTTAATAATAATAATCGATACTTCATTTATCCCTGTGGGGAAATTTTCTTTACGCCTCCCTCAACTTGCTCTTTTGTGGAGTAAATTGTGCATGAAGGGCAGTCACCTGTAACAGCGCCCAGGGAGCTAGGGGTTAACCCTCTGAAGTCGAGGGGTAGGGAACACACTTTCACTGACTGGGGCATGGTCACACATTTCATTCAATATCATAAACTTAAATAATGGCAAATAAATTATTTCCTATATATTTGTTATCTTAATCTTAGTATACTTTGTAAATATGTCAGATTTTTGTTAAGTTTGTAATTTGACATCAAAGTATAGATATTGCAAAATGCAGTTTGGAACACTTGTAGAAACATTATAAAAGTACATGGTAAGCAATGGTGAAATTTATTTTGATCCCAGATATCTGATCAGCAAAGTCTTGGCTACATAAAAATGACTAAATGGTGTAGTTGCAACATTCATTTGGATAAATAAATAAGAAAAACCTAACTCATGTCACTATTTCTGGCTCCTTTCATTGAATATGTAGCAACTTTCACAATGTATGAGTCATTGACACCTGGCCACGTTCCCTCCCCCCCTTTTATGGTGCTGATGGGGATGTATCTGGATCGCGTTTCACCGCTGCATTGTTCTAATGCTGCTATTTAGAATGTGAATAGTGATCTTGGGGTGAGAGCGGTACTACACGCTCCTGATGCAGGTAAAACAAAGTAAGGTGAGATGGTTTACTTTTTGCCAATTTAACCTCACTCAATAAAGCCTTACTCAAGGACCCACAGACATGCTGAGGCTGGATTTAAACTAGCAGTCTTGTGATTACAGGCACACAGGCTTAGCCCACTGAGCCATACGCTGCCCCAAATAGCTTAATGAGTGGCACAATCTGGGGACTTTCAACAATTTACTGTTCCAATGAAATATTAGAGTACAAACACACACTCTTTCAGCAAGCCTGCGAGCAAGAGCTTGAGAGAATTCATGATGTCAATCCTTAAAACAACCTAATGAAGCATTCTGATGATGGGAAGAATTTCAACTCTGCTGCAAGCTATTTGATTTTTTTTTTTAATTTTTAAAATAGAGGCATTTTTGTTATTATAGTAGTATTATATTTTTTTTAATCTGTAACACTAACAATAACATCCTCTCCCTTAAGTATCACATTTTAAGTTTTAAGTATTAAATGTTAACACATAATAGCTAATATAACATGAAAGGGAAAGCCATAACACCATTTTTTATTAATTCAGCAATCAGTTACAACAATGAAAACGCTAATCCATACATTCAAAGACCAATATATGAAATACTATTTGGTGTTGAATAAAATAAAGCTTTAAAAGCAGCCTTATTTAATAGCTCTGTGTATGGTAAAACTAGTATTTTATTAACACTATAAATCAAGTCTAAATATGACTTCCAGTATTCTTATTGACTCAATAAATCTATGAAATGTATGCATGTATAGAATTATAGCTATAATTTTAGGTCTGATATTTTGCTGTACTCTGTTTTAACAGTACTATATATGGAAACACATGTGTGACCCACTTTTCTATGGCCAACTAACTATAGTATGGCTTCAAAAGACAGTCACATACGTTTAACATCTAACTACCCAATTATATTGAAAAAATATGCATAAGTATATAAAAATGTATCCAATTTTCTTATATATATATTTCTTATATATATCTTATAGATTTTTTATAGAAACTGAAAATGATTGTGAAGTTATCAAGTTGTCATTTAGGTTCATTGTCATTCGAAAGATCTTTTATTCTTTCAGTTTTTACTTCTCTGGTGAATATAATTACTACTTTATTGAGATTCCTTTGAAATGCACGTTCTGAAATAAAGGCGGTCTGCCCATTAGTTTTCCACACCTGATATGAACCACAAACCTGCTTGTATGAGCATTTTTTGTATGAGTTTCATTGATGAGTAACGTGTTACAGTACGGCTCCTTAGTAACTTAGTAGTAAGTCATTTACTACTCAAACAAATCATGAACAAATCTAGTAGCTACTTGAGATAAAAGATGTGTCACGATGTCATTAATGATGAATAAACATCAGATTGGTATTTCACTTTTTGTTATTCATTATTCTTTATGATTCATTAATAATGAACAAACATGAGATCAGTGTATCATTTTTTGTGTTATTCATTATTTGTTCTTTCACTCGTTCACAAAGATTTATAGAATTGAGAAACGTAGTAGCAAATACTGTAACTGCTTGAAATGAATGATCCATCACAATTAATTAATTGTTTAAGTCTCTATGCCTGTGATCAGAAGATAGCCGGTTTGAGCCCAGGCATCAACAGAACAGTCAGATGTCTGTATATGCTTGAGCAAGGGCCTGAACCCCCAGCTTCAGAGGTGCTGTGTGTTGGTTGACTCTGCACTGTGACCCCACACCCAACCCTCCACCATAAAAAGCAAGCTATGGAGAGCAACATGGAGTAAGTGAAGAATTCCAATGTACTTGTACAAATGGCAATTAATGGATTTATCCTTAATTATGAACAAAGATTCACCAAACATGGATGTGTTTGGACTGTGGACAGAAATCAAAATAAGAGGGAGAACATGCAACCAACCTGTGTCTGATTTCAGAACACATGCTATGTTAACTAGGCAGGGAAATATAAATAATCTTTTCCCTTTGGGGTTCATCTTTACTAATGTCTTGCAGTTATTATTGTTAATTAGCCATTTGATGTAGGCTCATTCATATGTGTTTTGGTATGGTAGGGCAGTGATTAGCACTGTTGCCTCACACTTCTGGGACCAGCATTTGAGTCTCTGCCATGGCTCCCGGTGTGTTGAGTTTGCTGTTCTCGCCATGTCATTGTGGGGTTTCCTATGGGTATTCCACACAGTCCAAAAACATGCTGAGGACCCCCACAACCTGGAATAGGATGAAGAGTTGAACAGTTACAGAAAATGGGGGGGTGGGGTGGGGTGGTTATGATTATGTTAATAATGTGATCTGCTACTGTTCTAATTGCTATACTGTTTGTATTAATCTATAAATAAACTTTTGTGAACTGAAAGAACAAACAATGAATAACAAAAAGTGAAATATTAATCTTGTGTTCATTCATAATTAAATCCATCATTGAATCATGGCAGATCATTTATTTCAGGCAGTTACTATATTTGTTACTATACGTGTTTATAAACTTTTGTGAAATATTGAAGGAAGAAATAACAGAAAAAGTGAAATACTGATCTTATGCTTGTTCATCATTAATGAATAGTAACACATCTTTTATCTCAAGTAGCTACTATATTTGTTCATGATTTGTACTTGAAAAGTAATTGAGTCACTACTAAACTGCTAAGAAAACGTATTGTAAAGTGTTATTCACTGATGAGAAAGTGTCCACATGGATCTGTTGCATTGATTAACGGTGGTCTGATACTCATAAGATGAGATAATATGTTATGGGCAAACACTTGACTAAATGTACGACACTATATGGAGTCTTAGTTTTATAATGCAAGTTGGAATGTTTTATAATTATAGATAAAATAATAGCAGTATTTTATTTCAAATATAAAGTCAGATGGTATCCCTTATCCCAAAAGTATTTCTGCATGGGTCATTAACTATTACAGATATGCTGCAGACTCTGATGTTTCTCAAGAAGCAGAGGTGGAAGCTGCCAAGGTATCTTGCTTAACCTTTGCACTGTCTTAAGGGCCTGGCTTTCGATATGCTTGGCTGATGACAATGAGAGACACAACAGTCTTCTTTGGGCACAGAATCAAACAAAGCCCCATAAAGAAGTGCTTTTCCTCTTCTGCTCATCCAGAGGAAGCGTGAGACAATTCAATCAAAGTATGAACAGAATGAATGGTGAATAAATGCTAACAGAATAAGCCAAAAATGCATTGTTAAATGTACACAGCTGTTGAAATCAATTGTTAGCAAATGAGCAGCAGTAAAAATAAGCAAAAACTGTGAAACTCTATACTTTGGAAAGTATGTATATTCATGCAGTTTTGTGAAATTCACATAATTCACATTTATTTATTACATGTGTGGGCTGTAAATACCTGTATTGTGTTATTTACTGCTGTGACACATCCCACATCAAAGGAGGCAGAAGCTGTCACACTGAATTACTTAGGCTGGGTAGTAGCACCTCTGTGCCTGACTAGGAGCCACCATCATTATTGCCGTTGGGCAATAAATCTGAGGCCTAATTAAGTCTTTCGCTTTTGAAATTATAGCTAAGTACAACATATAATTTGCCCCACTCATTGCTGGCCTCCAAAAACCCTTGAAGACTCATCAGAAATCAACTGTTCATAGAAATTGACTCGCATAGCTCATATGTGGGAACTGGGAAGATCGTTGCAGATGTGCGTGTCTCTCTCTGCCCTCTACAGATTCTGCTTAATCTTTTTCACTTTCCAGTTTGCTATTTCTGTGGTTTACAGGCCCATTTTAAGGATGGTGTCAATCAAAATAGCATCAAACAAAAGAACTATGGTTAAAAAAATAAGCACACTGTACCATCATATTGTGACAACTGTCAGTAGTACAGTGTGTGGTGTAAGGACATGACACCACCTGTCAGGAACAATGGAGTGGAAACAGACTCAGTGAGTACGTTACTGAGCTTCTGTTAAGGTAGCAGAAGGTTATCTGTCAGGGTAGGCTCAGAGCAGTACAGCTTTGTGAGCAGAGCGAGATTGAACTCTGCCAATCTGGTCATGTTACTGTACCTGTAATTTAAAAGAAAATACAACCATGGGTGTCCCAGTGCTGAAGAGCAGCCAGGATTGAACTGTGTTTTCCCTTGAGGGCTGGATGCAGCTTCTGTTCAGTTTTTCTCGTATGCTGGGGCAATAGTGTAAAAATATTCTTCTTTAACACACATCTTGAATATTACTGAGATAAACTCTGATAGCAGAAAGAGCTTGTTTGCTGAAATATGTGCATGTGTGAAACGGCATTAAACAATTCCAAAGTCTAAGGTGCAGCCAAAATATGCCTGCTACAGATTTCACATTTACAACCAAGAAATGAAAAAAATGCAATCAGCAGCATTTCTGCTATCCAAAACACCTTGTTAATGAGAGAGGACAGAGGTCAATGGCCAGACCCGTTAAAGCTAACTGGAAGGCTAGATGAGCAAAAATATGCACGAGTCAATGTTTAATGTTATTCCTGAGACAAAATGGGTCCAACCTAGTGTTATGTATGAATATATAGTAAAGTGAATATATATCACACAATAAGTTCTTTAACCAGCTTTTTCTGTTTACTGAAATTTTAATGATTTTAATGGTGTTTAAATTATTGCCACAAACTAAATATTATAATGCTATCTATTTAACTGATTATAATGTCAAGCATGTTAAAAATTTTACTTCATTTCAGCAGCAGATTGATATGTGTGCATTGTCTATGGATACACCAATAACTCACACTGATTGACAAAACACAACAGTTCCTTAAGAAATGTAAAGTGCTGTACAAAGTGCAAAGTGACAAAAATCAATTGCAAATTGTGCAGAAAAATATCTAATTTAAGCTACACACCCTATCTCATGACGATGGAAAAATGTGATTAATAAAATTGAAAAACCAAAACCCTGGCTGTACTAAAGTAAAAATAAATAATGTGGACTGTGACTGCAAATAATGACAATAAAAAATCTAAACATTCATATATTTCCAGAGAAAATCACACAAGAGCATACAGTTTTAGATCAGTTGGTCTTGTCTTTCTGAGTCACAATGCACAACTCCGTCCTACTGATGGCATAGAATAAGACATTGAGAACAATAACTGCAGAACAGATGACTGCAGACTCAAAGTGTGAACAAGACTACATAATTGGCAAGTATTGCTTTTGAGGGCTACCATTTGGTATTAAATTTGTTGCAACAATTAATATCCTACAAAGTGCTACAATACATTGTTAGAGGACTGGAAGTAGTCAGTTTCACATGGATGATAGCATTGTCTGTTTGAGTTTATGTGTGTGTGTGTGTGTGTGTGTGGGGGGGGGGGGGATCACTGCTGGAACAATGGAA